>BQNB010002808.1:0-87710 GCA_026074375.1 Tanacetum coccineum
TAATTTTTTCAGATTTTTATAAATTAGTTTAATATTTTTTATAATATTTTTAGATTAAAATAATTTTTAATTCGTAAAAAATAAAATAAAAGTAAAAAAAAATATAATTCTTTTTTCTAAAATTATTTTTAATCATTTAGGACCTTTAAAAATTAAATTTGCATTTTTAGGGTTAAAATTTGATAATTTAGTTTTTTTTAGTTTCGGTTTAGATTCCCGTTAACATTTTTAGTTTAAATCTTTAATTGCTTTAATTGATTGCTTGCCTTTATTTGTTTTTTTTTTGCATTAGTAGAAATAGAATCCAAATTAAAACTTTGATTATTCAAATCACGCGATCACGAACTTAACCACGATTCTCCATTCACACTTCGTTGGGACTACGACCTGGGAGGTTTTGAATTTTACTTTGGTTAAAAGTAATTTTTGTAAATCCTTTTGGAATACTTTCTCTTATTATTTGGTATTCGGTATTTTAGATATATATTATATATTATATATACTATTATATCCTTCCAAATCAAATTTTTGGCGCCGTTGCCGGGGAGGTGTGTGCGATTATCGTGTTTACGTTTGAAGATTAGTGTTTGAAGACCCTTCCTCGTGAAGTTATCGTTTTCTTTTATAAAACTAAAAAATACAAAATATTTTATTTTTCTCGATTTATTTTCGTAGATTTATTAGAAAAACCAAAAAATACTTTTCCTAAAGTATTTAAAAAAAACCAAAAAAAAAATTAAAAAAAAAACAACAAAAGCAACTGTTGTGTCACTTGTGAAATCGGCTCACCTTTAGATTACAAACTATAAGAGAGGTATAAGGAGAGTTGATCCTACGATCTTCGACCCGAAAGGAGAAGGTTTTTAAAACGCTTCGCGCTTACTCGCTCCTCCGCTTTTTTGTGCGTTTTCTAGAGAGCTACCGTACACTTGTTTGATTATCGGTTACAAAAATATTTTTCTTTTTATTTCTCTTATTTTATTTTTAGTGCATGCGCACTCGCTCTTCATCGAAATTAATTGTCGAGTCTTCCACGACTCCGAAACGTCGTAATCGTAGACGTTCCAAGCAAAGAGTCGAACCGTTTACTCTTGAAGAGACTTCCGTAGTTACGATGGCCGATCAACGTACTATGGCGGAATTACTCCAAGCACCCACCGAGGGTTACGAAGATGCTATCGTTATTCCCGCTATTCTTGCGGAGAATTTTGAGCTTAAACATGGTCTTCTAAATCTTGTAACTTCAAAACAATTTTACGGATTTGAGAAAGAAGATCCTCATGCTCACATTCGTTGGTTTAACAAGATTACTTCCACAATTAAGTATAAAGATGTGCCTAATTCGTAGATTAAGCTTATACTTTTTCCATTTTCTATCGAGGGGGCAGCCCGGATTTGGCTCGAAAAAGAACCCCCTTGTTCTATTCTTACTTGGGAAGATCTTGTTTCCAAGTTTATTAACCAATTCTTTCCTCCTTCAAAAACTATAAATCTTCGGAATAAAATTACAAATTTTTAGCAACGTTTTGATGAATCATTTTGTGAGGCATGGGACCGTTTCAAGGATCTCCTTTGTGCATGCCCACATCACGGTTTTACGGAATTGCATCAACTTGATACCTTCTACAATGCTTTAACCCCAACCGATCAAGATTCTTTTAATGCCGCCGCCGGTGGTAATCTTTTGACTAAAACTCCTCGAGATGCTTTGGCAATTATTGAAAACAAATCAAAAGTTCGCAACTCACGGAACAAACTGGTTGTTACAAAAGTGAGTACGAATGCTTCTTCTTCTACCCCTTATTTTCTCGAGATTGCCGCTCTTGTCGACGCCGTTAAGGCTATGCTTATTTAGAAATCTTCTCCTCCAGCTTTCGTGAAAGCAGTTGAGGAAATTTGTGTTACTTGTGGTGGCCCGCATCCTTACCACCAATGTCTTGCCACCGATGGCAACGTTTCTTCGGAATATCGAGATAATATTTAAGGATATGTTTCAGCAGCCGCAGTAAACTATAATCAGGGAAATACCGGATACCGTCCTCAGAGTGTAGCTAACCAAATTCGAACACCAGGTTTTGCTCAACCGAATGTGCAAAAGAATCAAACCTGGTACAATCAAGGTTATAATCGAAACAGAGGAACTAATCAAGGAAATCCGAATTATCAAGCTCCAATTCAGCAAACTCAAGTTGCTCCTTCGAATGAATTGTCAAACTCAGTATTCTAAAAGGCGCGCCTTGGCGCCGCCAAGGCGTAGCCTCGCCGTTACGATATGGACCTTGCCGTTGGGCGTAGCGTGAGTTAAGGCGTCAAAAGGCGCGTAAAGGCACGCTAAATTGCAAGGTGTGACGCCTAGAAAAAAATTAGGCTATTTTGTATTTGGGCTATTTCTTTTTAGGCTTAGTAATTTTTAACTCAATTTTAAGTAGTAGTGAGTATATATGACCACGAAGACTACAAGTTCATATTGCTTTTATGCATAACACCTTTTGTAAACTCGATATGTATATGAAATATGATATTATTATATAAATTTATAAATATTATTTTGCCGATATAGTCACGCCTTGAAATACGTCATGGCTTCGCAAAGGCTCCTAAGGCTTGAGGCGTGGCCATGCCGCCACGCCACGCCTCACGCTATTTATAACCTTGGTCAAACTACAAGAAGATAAATGATGCTAATATGAAAGATATGCAAAATCAAATAAATAATATGAAAAATGAATTGAGAAATGAAATGCAAACTTCAATACAAACTTCAATGTCAAATCAAACCAATGAGCTTAAGAATATGATGGCTAGTTTTTTCCAAATGAATACCGCTTCTTCCTCGGGTTCAGGTTCACTTCCTAACAACACCGTTGCTAACCCGAGAGGTGACTTGAAACCAATCACCACCCGAAGTAGTATTTCTTATGATGGACCTCTAATTCCACCTACTCTCTCTCCTCTTCCTAAGGTGGTGGAACGGGAACCCGAGGTTACAAAGGATACGGTGCAACCGAGTAACGAAAACATCCAACCTCCGGTAGTCCAAACTCAAGCTCCAATTTATGAGCCCGTTGTTTCTCCTAAGCTTAAACCGTCTATACCTTATCCTTCAAGGGCTAACAAACAGACGCTCCATGAAAAAGATAATAATCTAGCTTCAAAAGTTGTTGAAATCTTTGGGGAATTACATTTCGAGCTTAGTTTCGCGGATGCTCTTCTACATATGCTAAAATTTGCTTCAATGTTTAAAAGTCTCCTTAATAACAAAGAAAATTGTTTGACTTAGCTAAAACACCGGTGAATGAGAATTGTTCGGTGGTTATTGATTGAGCAGTTTATACACACGTAAAATATAATATAAAATAATATAATCCCGAGAGTAATTAAGAAAGATACCAAGAATGCCTTCACCTTGGCCGAATCTTGGTGCATAGCATCACTTGATGCCATCATCCATATGGACAGAAGCTCTCACTCACCCGAACTTACTCCTACTCAAATTGATTCTTGAACTATGCAACCCGATCGACTAACTAGTCCATCTGGTATTGCCGAATATGTAATTTGGTAAAAGTAGGAAAGTTCTTTTTCGGTCGACTTCGTAGTCGTTGACCTATGTTATCGATCCTCGAGTTCCCTTAATTCTCGGGAGACCCTTTTTGAGGACGGCACGTGCTTTGATTGATGTTTACGGTGAAGAATTAACTCTATGAGTTGATGATGAAGCCATAACCTTTAAAGTTGGTCAAACTTCGAGATACTCCTACAATGATGTTGTGTCGATTTATTGAATCGATGTCATCGACGTAGCTTGTGAGGAGTATGCTTAAGAAGTGCTCGGATTCTCGGAAAGTTCTACGAGTGGCAATCTCACTCTGTCTTTAGATCCTATCCTTTCTACTTCTTCCCCCTCTCTCACTCCTTTTGAGGAAGGTGACTTCATTTTGGAAAAAATCGAAGCTTGTCTTACAAATGATTCAATTCCACCGGGAATTGATGATGACAACTTTGATCCAGAGGGAGACCTTCTTCTACTCGAGAAGTTACTAAATGATGATCCATCATCTCCTCTCCCTCCAAAAGAACTTAATCTTGAAGAACTTAAAACAGTAAAATCTTCTATTGATGATCCTCCGAAGCATGAGCTCAAGGATTTACCTTCTCATCTTGAGTATGCATTTTTGGAGGGTACCGATAAACTACCCGTCATAATTGCTAAAAACTTAAAAGAAGATGAGAAGGTCCGACTTCTAAAGGTTTTAAAGTTACACAAGCGTGCCATTGCTTGGAAAATCTCCGAATATTAAAGGCATGACTCCTCAATTTTTAATACTCACAAAATATTAATGAAGGATGATCTAAACCGGACAATTCAACTCAAAGACGGGTGATCCTAAAAATCATAGGTTATCAAAAAGGAAGTTATCAAACTCCTTGATGCCAGATTGATTTACCCTATCTCTGATAGCCCGTGGGTGAGCCCCGTTCATTGTGTGCCTAAGAAGGGCGGTATAACCGTAATCGAAAATGAAGATAATGAGTTGATACCTACTCGATTAGTTACGAGATGGCGTGTATGCATTGACTACCGAAAGTTAAATAATGCCACTCATAAAGATCATTTCCCGTTACCATTTATGGACCAAATGCTTGAAAGACTCGCGGGAAACGAATACTATTGTTTTCTAGATGGTTTCTCGGGATATTTTCAGATTCCAATTGACCCGCAAGACCAAGAGAAGACCACTTTCACTTGCCCTTATGGGACGTTTGCCTACCGACGCATGCCTTTCGGCTTATGTAATGCTCCGGGCACGTTCCAAAGGTGCATGATGGCCATTTTCTACGGCATGATCGAGGAAAAATGGAGGTCTCTATGGACGATTTCTCGGTCTTTGGGGATTCTTTCTCCGCGCCGCAGCCGGGGAGGTGTGTGCAATTATCGTGTTTACGTTTGAAGATTAGTATTTGAAGACCCTTCCTCGTGAAGTTATCATTTTCTTTTAAAACTAAAAAAATACAAAAAATATTTTATTTTTCTCGATTTATTTTCGTAGATTTATTAGAAAAAACCAAAAATACTTTTCCTAAAGTATTTAAAAAACCAAAAAATTAAAAAACAACAAAAACAACCGTTGTGTCACTTGTGAAATCGGCTCACCTTTAGATTACAATCTTTAAAAGAAGTTTAAGGAGGGTTGATCCTACGAACTTCGACCCGAAAGGAGAAGGTTTTAAAAACGTTTCGCGCTTACCCGCTCATCCGCTTCTTTGTGCGTTTTCTAGAGAGCTACCGTACACTTGTTCGATTATCGGTTACAAAAATATTTTTTCTTTTTATTTCTCTTAATTTATTTTCAGTGCATGTGCACTCGCTCTTCATCAAATTTAATTGCCGAATCTTCTACGACTACGAAACGTCGTAATCGTAGACGTTCCAAGCAAAGAGTCGAACCGTTTTCTCTTGAAGAGAGTTCCGTAGTTACGATGGCCAATCAACGTACTATGGCGGAATTACTCCAAGCACAAACCGAGGGTTACGGAGATGCTATCGTTATTCCCGCTATCCTTGCGGAGAATTTTGAGCTTAAACATGGTCTTCTAAATCTTGTAACTTCAAAACAATTTTATGGATTTAAGAAAGAAGATCCTCATGCTCACATTCGTTGGTTTAACAAGATCACTTCCACGATTAAGTATAAAGATGTACCTAATTCGTCGATTAAGCTTATGCTTTTTCCATTTTCTATCGAGGGGGCAGCCCGGATTTGGCTCGAAAAAGAACCCCCTCATTCTATATTTACCTAGGAAGATCTTGTTTCCAAATTTATTAACCAATTCTTTCCTCCTTCAAAAACTACGAATCTCTAGAATGAAATTACAAAGTTTCAGCAACGTTTTGATGAATCATTTTGTGAGGCATGAGACCGTTTCAAGGATCTCCTTCGTGCATGCCCACATCACAGTTTTACGGAGTTGCATCAACTTGATACCTTCTGCAATGCTTTAACCCTAACCGATCAAGATTCTTTGAATGTCGCCGCCGGTGGTAATCTTTTGACTAAAACTCCTCGAGATGCTTTGGCAATTATTGAAAACAAATCGAAAGTTCGCAACTCACGGAACAAACCGGTTGTTACAAAAGTGAGTACGAATGCTCCTTCTTCTTCTACCCCTCATTTTCCCGAGATTGCCGCTCTTGCCGACGCCGTTAAGGTGATGCTTCTTCAGAAATCTTCTCCTCCAGCTTCTGTGAAAGCGGTTGAGGAAATTTGTGTTACTTATGGTGGCCCGCATCCTTACCACCAATGTCTTGCCACCGATGGCAACATTTTTCCAGAATATTGAGATAATATTCAAGGATATGTTTCAGCAGCCGCAGTAAACTATAATCAGGGAAATACCGGATACCGTCCTCAGAGTGTAGCTAACAAAATTCGACCACCGGGTTTTGCTCAACCGAATGTGCAAAATAATCAAACCCGGTACAATCAAGGTTATAATCAAAACAAAGGAAATAATCAAGGAAATCCAAATTATCAAGCTCCAATTCAGCAAACTCAAATTGCTCCTTCGAATGAATTGTCAAACTACAAGAAGATAAATGATGCTAATATGAAAGCTATGCAAAATCAAATAAATAATGTGAAAAATGAATTGAGAAATGAAATGCAAACTTCAATACAAACTTCAATGTCAAATCAAACCAATGAGCTTAAGAATATGATGGCTAGTTTTTTCCAAATGAATACCGCTTCTTCTTCGGGTTCGGGTTCACTTCCTAGCAACACAGTTGCTAACCTGAGAGGTGACTTGAAATCAATCACCACCCGAAGTGGTATTACTTATGATGGACCTCCAATTCCACCTCCTCTCTCTCCTCTTCCCAAGGTGGTGGAACGGGAACCCGAGGTGACAAAGGATACGGTGCAACCGAGTACCGAAAACATCCAACCTCCGGTAGTCCAAACTCAAGCTCCAATTGATGAGCCCGTTGTTGCTCCTAAGCCTAAACCGTCTATACCTTATCCTTCAAGAGCTAACAAGCAGAAGCTCCGTGAAAAAGATGATAATCTAGCTTCGAAATTTGTTGAAATCTTTAGGGAATTACATTTCGAGCTCAGTTTCGCAGATGCTCTTCTACATATGCCGAAATTTGCTTCAATGTTTAAAAGTCACCTTAATAACAAAGAAAAATTCTTTGACTTAGCTAAAACACCGATGAATGAGAATTGTTCGGCGGTTATCCTAAAGAAGTTGCCCGAAAAACTTAGAGACCCCGACAAGTTTCTTATTCCATGTGATTTTTCGGAGTTAGTTGAATGGTTAGCCTTGGCCGATCTTGGTGCAAGCATCAACTTGATGCCTTTTTCCATATGGAAGAAGCTCTCACTCCCCAAACTTACTCCTACTCAAATGATTCTTGAACTTGCAGACCGATCAACTACTAGTCCATCCGGTATTGCCGAAGATGTCTTTGTAAAAGTAGGAAAGTTTAATTTTCCGGCCGACTTCGTAGTCGTTGATTATGTTGTCGATCCTCGGGTTCCCTTAATTCTCGGGAGACCCTTTTTGAGGATGGCATGTGCTTAGATTGATGTTTACGGTGAAGAATTAACTCTCCGAGTTGATGATGAAGCCATAACCTTTAAAGTTGGTCAAACCTCGAGATACTCCTACAATGATGCTGTGTCGATTAATCGAATCGATGTCATCGATATAGCTTGTGAGGAGTATGCTCAAGAAGTGCTCGTATTTTTGGATAGTTCAACAAGTGGGAATCCCACTCCGTCTTTAGATCCTATCCTTTCAACTTCTTCCCCCCTCTCACACCTTTTAAGGAAGGTGACTTCATTTTGGAGGAAATCGAAGCTTGTCTTACAAATGATTCAATTCAATCGGGAATTGATGATGAAGACTTTGATCCGGAGGGAGACCTTCTTCTACTCGAGAAGTTATTAAACGATAATCCATCATCTCCTCTTCCTCTGAAAGAACTTCATGTTGAGGAACTTAAAATCATAAAATCTTCTATTGATGATCCTCCGGAGAGGGTACCAATAAACTACCCGTCATAATTGCTAAAAACTTAAAAGAAGATGAGAAGGTCCGACTTCTAAAGGTTTTAAAGTCACACAAGCGTGCCATCGCTTAGAAAATCTATAATATAAAGGGCATTGACCCTCAATTTTGTACTCATAAAATATTAATGGAGGATGACTCTAAACTAGCAATTCAACATCAAAGAAGGGTTAACCTAAAAATTCACGAGGTTATCAAAAAGGAAGTTATCAAACTCCTTGATGCCGGATTGATTTACCCTATCTCTGATAGCCTGTGGGTGAGCCCCGTTTATTGTGTGCCTAAGAAGGGTGGTATAACCGTAATTGAAAATGAAGATAATGAGTTGATACCTACTCGATTAGTTACGGGATGGCGTGTATGCATTGACTACCTAAAGTTAAATGATGCCACTCGTAAAGATCATTTCCCGTCCGTTTATGGACCAAATGCTAGAAAGACTCGCGGGAAACGAATACTATTGTTTTTTAAATAGTTTCTCGGGTTATTTTCATATTCTAATTGACCCTCAAGACCAAGAGAAGACCACCTTCACTTGCCCTTATGGAACGTTTGCCTACCGACGCATGCCTTTCGACTTATGTAATGGTCCTGGAACGTTCCAAAGGTGTATCATGGCCATTTTCCACGACATGATTGAGGAAACAATGGAGGTCTTTATGGATGATTTCTCGGTGTTCGGGGATTCTTTCTCCTCATGCCTCTCCCATTTAGATAAAATGCTCAAACGGTGCGAAGACACTAATTTAGTTCTAAATTGGGAGAAATGCCATTTTATGGTAAAAGAAGGCATTGTTCTAGGACATAAGATTTCAAAGTCTGGGATTGAGTTCGACAAAGCTAAAGTTGATGTTATAGCTAAACTCCCTCATCCGACTTCCGTTAAAGGCATTCAAAGTTTTTTAGGTCACGCCGGGTTCTATCGTCGATTTATTCAAGATTTTTCAAAAATCGCCTAGCCGATGACCCATCTTCTTGAAAAAGATACCCCTTTCATCTTCTCGAAAAGAATGTATTGAACCGTTTAATATACTTAAGAAGAAGTTAACCAAAGCTCCGATATTAGTTGCCCCCGATTAGGACCTACCATTTGAATTTATGTGTGATGCTAGTGATTACGCGGTAGGTGCAGTCTTGGGGTAACGTAAGACCAACCATTTTCAGCCTATACACTATGCGAGCAAGACTATATACTACAGAGAAAGAAATATTAGCCGTGGTGTATGCTTTCAGGAATTTCCGTCCTTATTTAGTCTTGTCGAAAACCATAGTGTATACGGACCACTCGGCTCTCAAATATCTTCTTGCCAAGCAAGATGCTAAACCGAGATTGCCCCGGTGGATTCTCCTACTTCAAGAATTTGATGTCATTATTCGTGATAAAAAAGGAGCGGAGAATCTCGCGGCCGACCACTTATCAAGACTTGAAAATCCCCACCAAGATGTTCTCGAGAACAAGGAAATTACCAAAACATTTCCTCTTGAGACTCTTGGTATGGTTACCTTTCGTGGTGATTCTAGTACCCCATGGTTTGCCGATATTGCAAACTACCATGCAGGGAATTTTATTGTGAAAGGGATGTCGTCCTAACAAAAGAAAAAATTCTTTAAAGATATTAAGCATTATTTCTAAGACGACCCCTACTTGTTTAGAATTGGTATGGATCAAGTGATTAGATGATGTGTTTTGGCGAAGAAGCTGTTGACATCCTCACAGATTGCCATAATGGACCCACCAGGTGACATCATGGTGCTAACTACATCGCTAAAAAAGTCTTTGATTCCGATTTTTATTGGCCGACTATTTACCGAGATGTCTATGACTTGGTCACATGGTGTGACGCTTGTCAACGTCAAGGCAAAATCTCGTAAAAAGATGAAATGCCCCAAAATGCAATTCAAGTATGTAAGATCTTTGACGTTTGGGGCATCGATTTCATGGGGCCATTCTCGTCTTCTCGAGGGAATAAGTACATTCTTATGGCCGTTGACTACTTGTCTTATATGGGTTGAAGCAAAAACATTCTCCCCAACTAACATGCCGAGTTGTAGTTAAAAATTTTGAAAATCTACTCTTGTAGGATTTGGAAATCCTGTGCTATAAATAGTGATCGCGTTACTCACTTTTGCAATGACCAATTTGCTAAAGGTATTTGCTTTACGTATGAAGTTACTCCACCGTCTTTCTACTGCGGATCATCCACAAAGAGAGGACACGTGGAGGTTTCAAATCGTGGTTGAAATGTTATATTGGAAAGGACCGTAGGCGAAAATCATGCTTCATGGTTCGATAAGTTAGACAATGCTTTATGGGCCTTATGTACCGCTTTCAAATAACAACCACATCGGGTGCACTCCATATAGTTAGTGTATGTAAGGCTTGTCCATCTTCCTATCAAAACTTGAACACAAGGCCTTTTCGCACTGGTAACAATTGAAATTTTGACCTCAAGACCGCGGGTGATCATTGGAAAGTTCAAATGAATGAATTAAATGAACTCCGGGATCAAGCCTACGAGAACTCTTTAATCTACAAAGAGAAAATGAAGAAGATTCAGGACTCCAAGATTAAGAACCGCGTTTTCAACGTAGGTGATCAAGTTCTTCTCTTCAATTCTCGATTAAGGATTTTCTCGCGCAAGCTCAAAACCTGTTGGACCAGACCATTCACTGTTACTCAATTTTTACCTTATGGGACCGACGGCTATCTCAAACCGAGGGGCCAAAACTTTAAGGTGAACGGTCATAGACTCAAGCACTATTTTGGAGGGGACATACCACCTATGGTTATCCTGGATCTCCAAACCTTCCCCATGGATAACTAATAAACAAGCACTTCGTGGGTGGCAACCCATGCTTATCCTAATATAATTATAGTAGTAGTAATAAATAAGTGTGACGTGACGAGGTTCGTCTCTTCATTTCTCGTGTTTTGTGGTTTGTGTTATATGTCCAGGATTGCCCTGGATTATGAAGACTCTCGTGCTTGTGGTTTTGTCCTTCGTTCACTCGAGCTTTAATCCTTAGCATGATTATAGGAATCCAATATCCTAAATCTTATCGACTAACGTTTATCTTTGAGCATACTTAATAAACGGCTTTAGATTTACGTAGAGACCTTTCTTAAAACATTGAGGACAATGTTCAGTTCTAGTATGGGGGGATCTATCGATTTGATTGTGCCTGCAGTCGTTGTTTTCACGTAATCCCGTTTTTACCACCAAAATACCAAAAAAATGAAAAAAATTAAAAATTTTCAAAAATAAAATAAGTGTTTTGTCACAATGTTTGACTTTCCTGCTAGGTAGAATAAGAATAAATTTTGACTCGATCGAGCGTGTTGAGCTCTTAGCTTTGTCCCTTAACCTTTATAAACTTGACTAAGCTAGTTTATTTGACTAAGCATTCGCGGATCTTTTTATTAAAGATTTTAAATTTGCGAAGAACGAGAAATGATAGAGTTAATTATGAGTTAGATGCTAAACAAGGATTATTTGGAAATCTTACAAGCTCATAAGTGTAATTTGTGGCTTTTTCTCCCATAAGCTCCTAACCTGACTAATAACAAGTGCTATTTTTGAAAATTAAACTTAAACCAACAATTTTTGAATTTGAAGCTTTATTAATATAGTCGATAACATTAATTTATTTAGTCTTAGTTCAGCTATATACTTAAATTTTCTAAAAAGAAATTTTTCTATATACCGGGTAATAAATGTTGCAAAAAAATGATGATTTATATTAATAAGTAGAAACAATATCCCCGTCAGTTTACTGGATCTTGCCGGCTCACAACCGATATTTTAGTCTTCATGTAAGGCGGGGGCCTACACCGAAATAAGACCACTACCTCTTGCCGGCTCACAACCGATGTGGTAGTCGTTTAAAGGATGGAGGTAAAATATTATGATTATAGCAATAATAATAATAATAATAATAATATATAGTTGTTGAATAAATAAATATGTTAAAATCTCTTTTTCTATAATTTAAATATATTTTTGAACTAAGACTAATTTGATTTAGTTGTAGTTTTTCTATGTATAAACGGGAAGTCCAAGGGTTTTGAAACTGAAGGTCCGTGAGTCTCGATACTAGTCTCTGTGAGGTGTTAAAATCCTGGTCATTTAGCCGCAAGTCTAGGATGTGCCGAGATGAAAGTCGCTACATGGGATGATCTCGCCTTCAAAATCATTATTCTTAGGTGGAACGTGAAGCATAGAAACATTGCAACTTTCTTAAAAAGTTGATCCATGGTTGAAATTTGAAATGAGCACATTCACCTAAGATATAATAATTATTAGGAGTGAAAAGTTTCACAAGTTACAAGTATGAGTAGTGTTAGCCTCTTAACTTATATTTAATGGTGATTTCGTTTTTAAGCTTGGTTTGGGACAAGTGAAAAATCAGGGACGATGAATTTATCCTTTTGGGCATTTTAAGATTGAAGTGCTTCTTGTTCTATGACCCTAAAGGTTATGAAAATAACGAAAGTCCAGATATTCTAGTTAGAAAAAAGAAAACGAAAAATATAAAAAAATATGTGTGACAATTAGTGTAAATATATAAAAATGGTAAAAACGGGACTTTTCAAAGCTAATGATTCTTTAATTCCCTTTGATGAACACTTAGCTACTTTTCGAGGTAATTAGTCGCGGGGGATTGAGATTCTTAGTTTTCTAAAGTGTTTACTTATAGCATTGCGTGATGACACGGCAATAGTTTAGTATGGGGGATTTTGGTATGTGCTTAATTACACATACCTTTGACCTAATAAAACGAGCTTAAATGACTAAAAAACGGACATAAAATGCCAAATATATGTTTGTTTTGCTTTGTATACTGTGCAGGTATTGGATATTCACTAAATGACAAAAATCAAGCCAAACCAGACAAAACTGAGCATGAGAATGAAAAGAGCACGAAAAACCAAAGCCGAAGACATAAGCATCTTATTGGGCCAACCCATACCCAAGTTAATGGGCCAGGTCAGCCCACTTTAAAGTGAAGTTATAAAAGCCCTTTTTTTTAAATAATCCAATATCCTAGTCCAAGCCCAAAATCCAATCCATAACCTCACTGGCCCAACCAATAGCCCAACAAACACTTAACCATAATCCCTTTTACCCTTTACTCCGTTAGTCCTTAGGGACTAACACAGTTAGTCCTTATGGGTTTACACCGTTAGTCCTTACACCCTAACCCCGTTACCCTTTTACCTCTAACCCCATTACAAATCAAACAACCATTACCCTTATACCATTACCCGCCAAAACCCAATCACACTATTCACCATCCTTGTCATTTACCCTGCAACCCGACAAACTCCATTTAACTTATTCTCCCAAGAAGATGACAAAGGGGTGCCATATTGGAAATCTCATGATATTTGATTGGCTGATAGGACATGGACAATAATCAAGGGCTGAGGTCAATATAAAGAAGCACAAATGGATTCAGTGGCTAAGATTGAAGACTTGGAGAGCACTCTCAAACCCTCTCACAGAAGAAACACACTTGAAGACCTAGAACCTTCCTCCTTCATTTATAAATAGAGGCCATTGTGCCACAGATTAGGGCATTTAGCTTTTAATTAATCGTTTCTTGTATTTTTACAGCTTATTTTAAGTTTATGTTAGCTTATTGTAATTTTCTTTTCAAGTCTTGTACTGTTTTTAAGGTTTTAATGAAAGTTGAAGTTTTATGTTAAAATTATGTTTTTATGTTCATGTTTCATTGTGTTTAAAAATGGTTTGACAAGCTCTTAAAAGCTCTTGTTCTCTTAAAATTAAGTTGTTTTACTTAAGCAATATAAGCTTTTCCATAAGCTTATAGAGTTTAAGTTATTTTCACCAAAAATCCACCCCTAAAATACCTTAGCTTATTTGTGGAAGATAAGCCGGATTTGGAAGGGCTTATAAGACCTCACTAGCTTATTTTCTAACAAACTAGAGCTTGTAGAATAGGTCTAAGATCATTTGATGTCCTTGTTTTAGCAAAGGACTTTGTAAGTTCTCATTTTCAGTTTTAGCTTATTTACTGTTCAGCTTATTATAATTGCTTATTACTGCTTATTTAGTGCTCATTATTGCTTAATATTGCTTATTATAGCCTGTTTATGATTTAGAAGTCATTTAGTTTAGCTTTGGTATAAATATGCTATTTATAGCTTAAAACTGCTTATTCTTATTTGCTTATTTCTAGTACTTATCTTTGTGTTCTTATTGCTTATTTGTCCTTATTTGACCTTATGTTTAGTATGTTTTTAGTTTTTATAGTTTTGCTAAGTCTGTCTTAAGCTTAAAATGTTTTTTAAAAGTTTAAAGGGGTGTTTGGGATAAGCAGCATTAACCTTAGTTAGTGCTGTTTGACCACTTATTGGTCATTAAACCAATTTCATTAAGCTTTTAATCAGTCTTAAGGTTAGTTTTAATAAGTTTTTAATAAGTTTTGAAAAGTTTTGAAGTTAGTTTTATCATAAAACCAAATCTGCTAGTTTGAAGTTTTCTAAAATTGCTTATATGTTCAAATTTCTTAAAAGTCCATTTGAGTGTAGTTTTTGTGCTCAAAATGAGTTTCCTATGCATCATTTTAAACCTGTTTAGAGTCATTTACTTTTGGAAAAGCCTTTTGAGCATTTAAGCCAAAAATCAGTCAAGTTCATAGGTTTTTAAAAGTTAGTTTTTGCAGATAATATTGTGGTTATTTCTTAGCTTAAATTAGGTTAAATTTTGTTTCATTTAGCTTATTGGAGTCTAGTCTCTATCCGTTTTAAGCTTTTTGATTGTCCAAGTCAGTTTTGAGTCTTAAATTTTAGTTGAAAAGGGGTCATTTATCATAAAAGTCAAAAGTATTTTAAGTATGCAGTCTGTTGTAGCTTAAGTTTTTAGCTTATTTAGTATTTGATTAAGCTTAATTTTAGTTTGAGTTTTCTTATTGAGTCATGTTCTTTACCTATTTTTAACTTTTGGTCTTTTTCTTTGCTTATTGAGTCTTCATTTAGTCTTTTTCTAGCTTATTCCTTAATCTTATTTGCTTAATTCTTGCTTTTATGTGCTTATTAGTGTCCATTCTTAATCTGTTTAGGCTTTTTAGCTTAATAGTAGTGCTTAATTGTTTTTTAGCTTAGCTTAAAGTTTGTCAAAAATCTTTCAAAACTGTCTTTTTTTAGTCTTCTGTCTTTATGCTTTTCAGTGCTTATTAACTTGTTTTATTTGCTTATTTATAGTCACAAGTGCTCATTAAGTCTAGGGAATGATCTGTTTGTAGTTTATTTGCTTTTTTTGTTGCTTATTCAATCTTAAAAAGTCAAACAGTTTTAGCCTTTAGTCATATAGTTTAATTAGCCAAACTGTCAATTTAATCTGCTTATTTCTAGCCTATTATTAAGTTTTGTCAAAAAGTTCTATTTTTAAAGTTGCTTATTTTTGTCTTATCTTTAATAGTTTCCAAAAAGAAATAAAAAAATGTTTTTATCAAAAAAGAAGTTACGGGTTTCAAACCTGTGACATCCCTTTCATAACACACACACATTTCTAGCTTATTCTATACCTTTATACCATTTTTCTTTTAACCTATTTTTAAGTTTAAGCTTTCAGCCCTTTTGGGCTTATTTCCAGATTATTGAGATAAGCTGGTTGGCTCATTTTATTTTTCTTGGATTCTAAATAGTTAAAAGTACTTTTCGTGATTTTTTAAGATTTTTATAAATTAGTTTAATATTTTTTATAATATTTTTAGATTAAATCTGGTTTTAATTCATAAAAAATTAAATAAAAGTCAAAAAAATAATTTTGCTTATCCGGCTTATTTTGCTTTTTAACTTCTTATTCGTTCAACATTTTTTTAGTTTCTTAATTTTCTTAGATTCTACTTAGCTTAAAGTACTTTTTGTGATTTTTTAGATTTTTATAATTTAGTTTAATATTTTTAATGCATTTTTTTTATTAAATATGTTTTTAATTCATAATAAATAAAATAAAAGTCAAAAAAAAATAATTCTTTTTTCTAAAATTTTCTTTTATCATTTAGGACCTTGTAAAAATTAAATTCGCATTTGTAGGGTTAAAATTTGATATTTAAGGTATTTTAAAGAATGAGATTTGAATCCTGTTACCGTTTTTAGTGTTTTAGCCTTATTTGCTTTCGTTTTTAGCGTGCCTTTACTTGTTTTTGCATTTTATTAGTAGAAATAGATAACCAAATCCAATTTGTGATATTCAAGCATTGTTCCACAAACGTTACCTCAATTTTCAAATTCGTATCTCGTCGGGACACGACCCGGGAAGGTTTTTAGGGATTTTACTTTGGGTAAAAGTAATTTTTGCATATAAAATCCTCTTGGAATACTATATCCTTACAATATCATAGATATTTTGGGAACAACTTATTATATATATATAATATATATATAAAATAAATATAAAATATCTATATATATATATATATATATATATATATATATATATATATAGTAAGAAATCTTCAAGTCAACTTCTTTCGTTCACGATTAGAGGCCGCCACCTCTCCTCTGAGGAATGCTGTGGTTACCCTCATCATTTCGTCTACTGAATTAGGGATTTTTTCGTATAGTCGTTTGATCAGCTCGGGATTGGTAATTCTTTGCATAAATCCGAAGATTTTCATGCATTTCGGAGCTCCCTCCGCATCCCTGCATTCGAGCTTGTACCTTCGCACGAATTCTTCCGTGGACTCCCCATCTCTCTGCTTGATGTTGTGAATTTCAACCGGTTCTTTGATGTAATTATTTTCTTTGCTGGAGTAGTTCTCAGAATGCTTTACTAAATACATCATAGACTATCACGTGGACCATGTGGCAAAGGAAGGTCATCAAACCACATACTTAGGCATTTCCAGTTGAGCGTTAAGGAATTGAACATAAGGCACACGTTTGCATTGCCCAGTGTTTCGCTAGCGGCCACCTAAGAATTTTAAAATGATCTTTCTGGATCTTCACTTCCGTCGTATGTTTGATATGACAGAGGCAATTCTGGTTTTTGAAAGTCAAAGTAAGCGGATTCCGAGGGGTGAAAGGATTTGTTTTCTTTCACATACCATGGTTTGGACACATGTTCATCCTCAACGCTTGAACTTTTGCTTCTTTGGGTTTGACTGCCAATTCCTCCATGCACACCTACATTTCAGCATAGTTCTTCCGTTCTTTCGCGAGGAAGCTCTTTGTTATGATGTTTCTCGGAGGCAAACTCTGTTTCTCTAGAGCGAGAACTCTGGTAGCAGCTTTCAGTATCTTTAGTGGTATGACCGATGCCTTGAACCTCTTGAGTGTGCGGAAACACTCTTTTCCTTATCTCCTAGCCTGTGGAATACACCCTTCTCCAATCTTTTGAACACTGTTTTTCTTTCCGGACTCCTTCTTCACCTGGTGACCTCAGAACGCCCCGCACCTTGATACAGGACTCCTGCACATGCTGCGAGCGGGGCCTAGGGTCCACAGCCTTTCCTTGAGTCCCTTCTTCTGTTTCATGTTCTACGACTCGGAATAGTCGTGATGTCCTCTTCAAAGTTAAGACAAGCTTTAGTGGCCTTAAGCATTTCTCTGTCACCATCTCTTGTGCACCTTTTCGGCTAATAATGTTCGGAAAATCTGGGTGACGTTCTTGACATAAGATTCTTATAGGGCTTATATTGAAATAGGCCTCATGTGGTCTTTACGGAACTCTTGCTCTTTCCCTTAGCGTATTCTGCAGACGGAACGTA
Organism: Tanacetum coccineum; assembly: GCA_026074375.1. Lineage (NCBI taxonomy): Eukaryota > Viridiplantae > Streptophyta > Magnoliopsida > Asterales > Asteraceae > Tanacetum > Tanacetum coccineum. The sequence continues at coordinate 17,815 of BQNB010002808.1, forward strand.
TGAGGCTAAGGGGAGTTTATGCCTCGTTAGTGCCATAGGAGAAGTATTTTTAGGAAGACTCAGTTGCACTAGAGTCTACGGTTCCATGGATGGCGCCAACGTTGTTAGTACAAAAAGTGTGATAGCAAGTGATGGATTTGTGAGATGCTTACTGGACTGGTCCAATAAGTCTTAATGGTGTTGGTATCTTGTACTAAATTCAAGTATAAGACGTATCTGCCTGCACAACTAAGTGGAAAACCGATAGCCTTACCATGGACGAACCCCACGATTAAGCTCCGTCGTAAGATAAGTAACCAAGTTTGTCATTTGAATAGTTAGAATTAGAGTGTGTGTAAATGTGTAATTCTAGAAGGTCGTGAACTTTTTTAAATATGTTACAGACCCCATTTTATTAGGTGAACCCAGAGTACTATGTTTTCCTAGTACTTCGCATATGATGGTTTAGTGGGGCCAGAGTGGACCCTTGTCTGGCAAGGATTCGCTGTATGTAATCGTGTGTTAGTGGACGACAGATACGCCTTACCACATATGTGTTGCGGAAGTAATTTGTCTGCGTGCATAACTACAAAACATTCGGGCCGCAGCCAGCAATGTCTCTGGACTTTAGTGGCAGCTAGTCGTTATGTTAGTTGCTGTGATGGGTCGAGCCCAAATGTTATAGTACGAATTAAGCGCCCAACAAGACCTGCCTATTCGTGCTATAATAACAACCCATAAATTTTCATCAAAAACATCAAAAATCAACACCTATTTTATTATGATCACATTTGTACTAGAGAAATTTTCGCTTTATTACATTCTATTATATAACATTGTTTGCATAGCAAAGTAAACAAGTTCACATAACCTACTTATGCCATCTATATCTATAAACATCCTAATATGTCAAGTCTATATCTTAACATCATTATTACCAAGTAATTATCCATTTAACGTACCATTTATAACTTAAATATTTCAAAACAGGCTTTAAACATTAGAACGTTTACCTCTAACCCTAACTTTTTTAATATGTAAATGTATACATATAAGACCAATGTGACAAGTATATCATCACATGTGTATCAAGTAATATAACAATCACAATTGAAATATAAATACACATCCACAATAAACGTACAAAGCCCCCCTTTTTTTTTTTTTTTTTAATTTAAGACACCATGTACAAGTCATTAACATAACATTCAAAAAAGCCGAATTTTACCATCCGTTTTCAGTCTAGTTTCTTACCACCACTTTTGTTACAAGTTATATTTATCCATCATAAACCTAAACAAACACTCAAATAAGTTGTAATAACTTAATTTACAACATTATCAATCATATTCTATCATTATTTCATCTCAATTATACACGAAATAAATCAAAGAAACCCTAAACGTGCCCTAATATGAACATTCAACCCGTTTACTCGTTTTTACACATTTTAAACCCGAACCACCTATCAATTCTTGTTATTAATCCTTAATACAAGTCTTGTGAACATATATCTATCGTTATATCACAAATGTACTCGAATTATAAGCAAGAAAACTCAATCCGAGCCCTAATGGAACCCGCAACCAAGCACCTTATGACTAAGCAACTAGCTCCCTTAAGCAGCTTACAATGCTACTTCCATCATCTCTTGGCTCTAAATGAAGCCACATCTCTCCTGTGGAGCCTAAGTGTTGCTGCGGCTAAGTCACCACCACAAACACCTCCACAAACATCCACCTTGCACCATAGCCTCTCCAACTCAACCCCTAGCCTCACCACATCACCCCCTACCTGTCCTAACCTTAATCACTAAGATCCCTTGGCCTCTAAGGGTCGAACTAGTATAAATAGGGGTGTCATGCCCTCATTTCTACTCATCCCCCACTTCCTCCTTTATAACCCATCATAGCAGCAATCCTTTGCTCAACAAAGATCCTAATAGGTCCTAAGAAGTCTCAAGAACAGAAGTGAAGCAAAAGAAACCAAGAAAAGAAGCCCAGAGTCGTTATTCTAGGCGTACGAAGCTAAAAGTCCTGATTTAGACCCGTTTCCAAGCTATAAGCTCAAAACCAGGTTCTAGATGTTCCACTTCTGCTCCTACACTCTTAAAATGTTCATATGATCCTAAATAAACTCTTGTTAAAGTTTTATAACTCAATTCATGTTCATTTTCTATTTTGATCTAAAACCGTACACCCGAAACCTTAATTTCATGTTTTTCATAAATCTAAAAGTTATAATGATAAAATGTTGTTATAATCTATCCTAACATGCTTAACTAATGTTATTATACCCACTTTATTGATTATTGAAGGAATTTAAAATAAAAACCTACGCATTTTCATTATAAAACCCTAATTCGACCCGTTTTGATTTCTAGCTTAATGAATCATTAATCTGAACTTTTGTTAAGTTAAACCTTCATATTTTAGCTTATATTAATAAGCTATAACCTTTAAATGTCTTTTAGAGGGCAATTCGGACTTGTTTTGCAAAAGTATTCCATGCAAAGGGTATATACCGTAACTTTTGAAAACATATAAGTACAAGGACTATTTTTGCCATATTTCTAAATTTATAACTATAGGGGTCTATTATGTCACTTTCTAAAGTGCAAGGTTTACTTTGTATATCTTTTAGAAGGACCAAACTTGTAAAAGTGCAAACTCCAAGGGTATATTTTGCCATTTTTCATTCTCAAGGGTCTAAAATGTAACATTTTGAAAAAGTATAAAAATACATTCAAAACATTACGAGACATAAATTTAATTAACGCTTGTCGTGCTTATCATTTCCAGATATTGATCAAAACACTTAAAACCGATTATATCCTATCACAATACTAGGGAGCTTCATATTAAGAGGTTTCATCTTGGTATTACGTTCTGACTGAGTTGTTAGGTTTATGATTTAAAGTGCCCTAGCTCCTCAAACGTTTACTGAATGACTTCTGAATTATGATGGCCCGAACGGTGATACAATAATTCCAAACTTTCCAATCAAACTCATAACAATATTAGACTCTTTGAACCAAAGTTCTAGAGTACAATCTACCTAAGACTTGACATATTTACTCAAGTTGTGTGATGTGGCTATTTACTATCATTTTTCTATATCAACCTTCCCTGTTGAGATTGTGATAAGGTCGTCAGCTTTCATTTTGGAATATTTATTACAACTACCTATCAGGTGAAATTCATAGCCTCGCTTTTTAATCTTTTGAAGGTTTTATAAACCCGCGAGGGGGATACATGCTTAATTGTTTTTAATATACACAAGTACTTAAAACCGATATTGTGAAGTTCATAACCTTGCCTTTACTTATTTACATGTTTTCATAAACCCGTAAGGGGGATACATGCTATAAATTACGAATACAAATGTTTTTTTTCCAGACTATATGCTAACCTGATATACCATTACAATTAATGTCTAAGTTACTTATGCCAAAAGTCCCTCATTATCATGGACCATTAATCACTTACGGGTGAACACGAATATTGTGGATAGATCTATCGGGATTGACGAATCCTGTTTGTGTTAGCCGAATAGGTAACCAAACACACTATATTTGAATTTCATAGGTACATGGCAATTACCTACACCGGGGGCATTATCTCTATATATATATCACATCAATTTGGGTATATATATACACTAGTCAGTTTGTGTGCCATGAGCTTAGACGAGACAATAACGCAATTATACCATAACATTATACATGCAATACCATTTTCCCATGATAATTGTATTCGTTGCAATTATTACCAATAACGGGTGTATAACAACGTAACCTAATACCACACTATAACGCATTACTATGACACTGCTTTTATAACAATTACTTATGATGACTTGTATTCAACTATTACATTTCAAACCTATGAATTTCACTCAACCTTTGTGTTGACTCTTTTTAGCATGTTTATCTCAGGTAATTGAGCAACTTATGGCACGGAGTGGCATGGACATGAAGATGGCTAAAACTTGTTATCATTCACATTGTATATAACTAGATTTTGGGACCTGCCTTTGTAAAACTCTGATTTTAAATGAATGATAACGTATCTTTTGAACAACGTCTCTTTTGAGTCATTTTCTATGATTATGATTGTTGTATCCATGAAGTAATACCCCAGATTAGCTTCCGCTGCTATATGTAAAAATGGGGGTGTTACAGATTGGTATCAGTGCCATGGTTATAGAGAACAAGGTCAAAAACCTTAACTATAACCACATTACTTTTCTTTTCTAGCCTTCAAAGTCCTCTGTGCCACTACATTCTGGATCAGTATGTAAAGATACATAATTATTATACTATACTATATCATAAATAACTTATGTTATTTACAACTGTGTTGTTAACAGAACGATGTCTTCTCCCAACCACTCTACTTCTGATATTGGGGATTCTTTTTCCTCTATGAATATTCTTAACTATACTTTGGTCTCATCGGATTATTTCCCAGCTTCATCAGGAAGCATTTCTTTAAACTCTAATATAATCCCATCAGTGATCTCACCTTTCAACAATAATCCTTGTTTAAAGGACGTACAAGCATTTTATGCTAAGGAATCACCTATTCCACCACCAGATCCTATTACTCCACCAGCTATTTTGACTCCATCTCTGGTATTATCACCATCACTACTATTTGATCCCCGATATTTCTTTGTTCCTGAAGAATTATTACCACCTAAGAAGCAAATCCATTCCCCATCTTCTTCCTCAACTACGTTATCTAATTCATCTCGGAATCAAACCTGTGATTTATCACCATCTTTCTCAGTTTATACTCCTACCCCACCTCAGATATTTAAGATAGGAAAAAGTTCAATTAAGATACATCTGAAGCATCATGAGGAACAAATCGAAGATATTTTGAATTACTTAGAAGAACTCTCTTTTCTCCGCATTGGAAAAATAGAAGAAGATAACAAGCTAAAGACTGAACTTGAGAAAGTCCGTTCTCAGATTATCAAACTTCAAAGGAAGCAATTAGGGCAAAGAGATAAGATTGCTTTTGCTCACTACAGAATTTCCAATCTTGAACAAAGCATTGAGGAGAACCAAGCTCGTCACCAAACAGATCAGGAGGATCTTTAGGATGTCATCTACCGGCTCAAAATCAACAAACTAGTTATAGCTTTATCCTAGCCACGGGATGTGTGGTATAAATAAAAACACTTGTCAAATCTTGACTATGTACAGTAAGAAGGCAAGTTATTTATGAAGGCAATCCCGTTACGTACCTTATTTCCAGCTTATCTCTCTTTCATCATCATCTCCATCATTTGCATCATTATCTCCGTCTTCATCATTATGAATCATACCCTAACCTCTAAGTGCTTAAAATCCAAAAATAGGCATTACTCTTTAAGCATTTTAAGCATCACATTTTCTTTTACTACTTTTCAAAACTTGTGATGTCATTCTTACTACGTGTTGTCTTATGTTGATAGAATGCCTCCTAAAAGGACGTCAACATCTGAAACACCAACCATAACTTTGGCTGCCATCCAGCAACTGATTGCTAATGGCATTGCCACAGCTCTGGAAGCACAAGCTGCAACAATGGCAAGTGCTAGTAATCCCAACAGGAACACCGGACCTACTGGAACTCCTGTAGCAAAAACGGGAAACTATAAAGAGTTCGTTAGCTGTCAACCTTTCTACTTCAATGGTACGGAAGGAGCAGTTGGCCTCATTCGCTGGTTTGAGCGGACTGAATCGGTATTTTCTCGTAGCAACTGTGCCGAGGAAAACAAAGTGACATTTGCTACCGGTACTTTAACCGATGATGCCCTATCCTGGTGGAATTCATACGCTCAACCTATTGGAATAGATCAAGCCAATCAAATCACTTGGACCGAATTGAAAAGGCTCTTAACCAATAAGTATTGCCCTCGAACTGAAGTCAAGAAAATGGAAGACGAATTTTACAACTTGGTTGTGAAAGGAAATGATCTTAAGACTTACATTAGGAGATTCCAGGAATTAGCCGTCTTATGCCCAAACATGGTACCAAACACCGAGAAACTTATAGAAGTCTTCATCAGTGGATTACCCAGAAGTATTGAAGGAAATGTTACTGCCTCGAAGCCTCAAACTTTGGAGGAAGCCATCAACATAGCTCAGAGATTAATGGATCAGATAATAAAGCATGATTCTATGCAAGAAACCAATGATCACAAATGAAAGCTTGAGGAAAAGGGAAACATCATCAACAACAACTATCAGAATAACTATAACAATAACAACCGTAACTATGATTACCACCGACAGCAGAATAGAAGACAAGAAACCTTCAGAACTTATAGTGCCACCAATGGATATACTGGAAATCATCCATTGTGTGAAAGATGCACCCTACATCACATAGGTCCATGCACTGTCAAGGGTCGGACTTGCAACAGGGTAGGTCATCTGACCAAGAATTGCAGAAACAAAAGACCAGCCACTAGAAACAACTCTCGAGGATATTCAAGTTTCATCATAATCTTCTTCAATCTGAAAACCCCAATCATCAAGCTACAATCATTGTCGTTTGTTGCTTTCATCTAGAATCCTACTACAAGATACTTAGCATAAGTATCAACTCTTTTTCATATGTAAAGTTATCCATGAAATAATAAAATGATGATTCCGTTACATCTTGTTATCTGATGATATCAAAACTCGACATTGTTTGTCAAATTCCATTGATTCTATTATGTTCAACTCTGAATACCCTCCTCATACCTTTGAAACATAAATTATTATCCTCGACTATACGGGCGTCAGTACAATTAATACCTCGATATTTTTCTTACCTTTCATGATCATATCATTTTCTACACATTACCGTTTTGATATCATGTTTTTATGCTTAGGTAAGACAATTTATGATCATCTTATTGAAATGAATTAGGACGCTTCTTCATTTGAATAAGGAAATTATAAATCTCCGAACTATGAATTTATAAATTCTCAGTTACAAGGATTTGGACGCTTCTCTTTGTAAGTGATAAATTATAAATAAGTAGGCTTAAGTATATAACATATGTACAAACAAGTTTCTTTCAATCCGTTTGTACAAATAATTCCTTTTCTTCACTTATCATTATCATTATTACCTTTATTATCTCTTCATTTCCAAATATGTATCCCACATGATTAGCAACTCTCTTACAAAATTCATAATCATTCCTTTACCTCTCTCGCATTTCACTAAGTCTCAGGATAAGATTTCTGTAAGGGTGGAGACTATAACAACCCAAGAATTTCCTCAAATACAAAATCAACCTATTATATTATGATCACAATTATACGGGGAAATTTTTCGCTTTATTACATTACTTGCATTACCAAAATCTTAATATGCAATGTAACTTGCATAACTAAAGTAGACGAGCTCACGCAACCTACCTATCCAATCTATCTTCAAATATTGTCCAAGCAAACCATCATAACATGTCAAGTACAATATCTCATCTCAATATTACAAAGTACATACACATATAATTACTATACTCCGCAACGTTATCTCAAGACGGGATTTAAACCCGTATCGTATACCTCTAAACACTAATCCCTGAAAGGTTAATATCTAAAGCATATATCAAAGTCATATAACATCTCATTTTGAATATACTTTCCCTCCTTAATACAGAAACAAGTCCTTTAAAGCATAATGTATAAGTCATTAATGCACGATATTCAAATAGCCGTTTTACCTCCGTTTTTCCAAGGAATCTTGTATAATACATCAAGTACAAGTTACAAACAAGTCATATAATTCATTTACATTCCATAATCATCCTCATTTCATAAGATTTCATGAAATGAAACTTAGAAACCCTAACCCGAGCAAAATACTAAACCATGACCCGTTTCTCGATATTTATCCATCATAAACCTAAACCAACACTCAAATAAGTTGTAATAACTTAATTTACAATATTATCAATCATATTCTATCATCATTTCATTGCAAGTATACATGAAATAAATCCAAGAAACCCTAAACGTGCCCTAATTTGACTTTGGACCCGTTTACTTGTTTACACCCATTTTAAACCCGAACCACCTATCAATTCTTGATTATAAACCTTAATACAAACCTTATGATCATTAATCCCTACTTATAACACAAATGTACATGAATTATAAGCTTGAAAACTCAAAACAAACCCTAATGAACCCGCGACCTTGCTTCTTACATTTTGACCCATTTTGACTAATCTTTTTGCAAACAAGCACCTCAATGACAAGCACCTCACCTTCCTAAGAAGCTTACCCACCTGCTATAACAAATATCTCACATGTTATTGGCCTAAATAAAGCCACATCTCCTTCCTTTGTCCCTAAGGTATGCCACGGCTACACCACCACCATAAACACCTCCACAAGCTTCCACCTTGCACCATAGCCCCTCCAACTTAGCCCCTAGCTTCTCCACATCACCGCCACCTGTCCTAACCTTAATCCCTAAGATTCTTGGCCTCTAAGGGTCAAAATACTATAAATAGGGGTGCATAACCCTTCATTTCAACTCATCCCCACTTCCTCCTCTATAACTCATCATAGCAGCAATCCTTTGCTCTAAGAAGATAATAATGGATCCTAATAATTCTCAATAACAGAAGTGAAGCAAAATAAACCAAGAAAAGAATAAGCCCGGAGTCGGTATTCCAAGGCGTACGAAGCTAAAATACCCAATATTGACTCTTTTTCAAGCTATAAGACTCAAACCCAGGTTCTGAATGTTCCACTCTTGCTCCTATAGTCTTATAATGTCTCATAATGATCCAAAATAGAACTCTTGTTAAAAGTTTCATAACTCAATTCATGCTCATTTTCATTTTGATCACCAAAACCGTACTACCGAATCCAATTTTATTTTTTCCATAAAACTAAAAGTTAAAAATGTTAAATGATTGGTTATAACCATCCTAACATGCATAAATAATATTTAATAACGAAAATTTACTGATTATTGAAGGAATTTGGATCTTAAAAAAAAAACCGTGCGTATTTGACCCGTTTCTTTGTTTTTATCCATTGTAAACCTAAACCAATACTCAAATAAGTTGTAATAACTTAATTTATAATGTTATTAATCACATTACATCATCATTTTACCATTTTAACAACAATGTACAAGCATTAAATCTAGAAAACCCTAATTGAACCCTAATTTGGACTTTTGACCCGTTTACTTATTTTCACCCATTTTAACCCAAAACACCTATCAATTCTTGTTATTAATCCTAAATACAAGTCTTGTGAACATATATCTATCATTACTAATCAAATGTACTTGAAATCCAAGCTCAAAAACTCAATTTGAGCCCTAATGTACCTGTAACCCACAACCTTTGCAATTTGACCCATTTTGAAAGTTTTTCTTGCAACCAAGCACCTCAATGACAAGAACCTCTCTCAATAAGCTGCTTACAAGCACCTCTCCTAAATATCTAGTGCATTTCTTGGTATAAAAATGAGCCACATCACCCCTTTGTCCTTCTTTTTAGCCGCGACATCACAAGACCAAGCCAACACCCTTAAGCTAGTTTCTAACTTATGCAACTCATATCATAGCTTCTACACATCATACTCTAGCTCTCCCATCTGTCCTAACCTTAAACATTAAGGATCCTTGGCCACCAAGCTCAATATGACAATAAATAGGGACATAAACTCTTCATTCTAACTCATCCCCCACTTCCTCCTCTATAACCCTTAATAGCAGCAATCCTTTGCTCAAAGAAGATCCTAAGAGGTCCTAAGAAGTCTCAAGAACATAAGTGAAGCAAAATAAATCAAGAAAAGAAGCCCAGGAGTCGTTATTCTAGGCGTACGAAGCTAAAAGTCCCGATTTCGACCCGTTTCCAAGCTATAAGCTCAAACCCAGGTTGCGTGACGTGGTTGTTTACTATCATTTTGCTATATCAACCATCCCCGTTAAGATTGTGATAAGGTCGTCAGCTTTCATTTTGGAATATTTATAACATCTACCTATCAGGTGAAGTTCATAACCTCGCCTTTACTTATTTACATGTTTTATAAACCCGCGAGGGGGATACATGCTTGCTACAAACTCTTTTACATACTCGTTTATCTTATAACAATGTGATTACTTTTCAAAGACTTAGTGAGTTCATAGCCTCACTTTTAAATCTCTTTAATGTTTTCATAAACCCGTGAGGGGGATACATGCTATAAATTACGAATAAAAGTGTTTTCCAGACTATATGCTATCCTGATATACCATTACAATTAATGTCTAAGTTACTATATGCCAAAAGTCCCTCATTATCATGGACCATTAATCACTTACGAGTGAACGCGAATATTGTGGATAGATCTATCGGGATTGACGAATCCTGTTTGTGTTAACCGGATAGGTAACCAAACACACTATATTTGAATTTCATAGGTATATGGCAATTACCTACACCGAGGGCCATTATCTCTATATATATACCACATCATTTTGGGTATATATATACACTAGTCAGTTTGTGTGCCATGAGCTTAGACGAGACCATGACCATAACAATAACACAATACCATTTTCCCATGATAATTGTATTCGTTGCAATTATTACAAATACCGGGTGTATAACAACGTAACCCAATACCACACTATAACGCATTACTATGACACTGCTTTTATAACAATTACTTATGATGACTTGTATTCAACTATTTAATATCAAACCTATGAATTTCACTCAACCATTGTGTTGACTTTTTAGCATGTTTATCTCAGGTAATTGAGCAACTTATGGCACGGAGTGGCATGGACATGAAGATGGCTAAAACTTGTTATCATTCACATTGTATGTAACTAGATTTTGGGACCTGCCGTTGTAAAACTCTGATTTTAAATGAATGATAACGTATCTTTTGAACAACGTCTCTTTTAAGTCGTTTTCTATGATTATGATTGTTGTATCCATGAAGTAATACCCCAGATTAGCTTCCGCTGCTATATTTGTCAAAATGGGGGTGTTACAGATTGGTATCAGCGCCATGGTTATAGAGAACAAGGTCAAAAACCTTAACTATAACCACATTTCTTTTTCTAGCCATCAAAGTCCTCCGTGCCACTACATTCCGGAACAGTATGTAAAGATACATAACTATTATACTATATTATACCATAAATAACTTATGTTATTTACGATTGGGTTGTTATCAGAACGATGTCTTCTCCCAACCACTCTACTTCCAATATTGAGGATGCTTTTTCCTCTATGAATATTCTTAACTATACTTCGGTCTCATCGGATTATTTCCCAACTTCATCGGGAAGCATTTCTTTTAACTCTTCGGAAGACTCTAATATAATCCCATCAGTAATCTCACCTTTCTACAATAATCCTTATTTGAAGGATGTACAAGCATTTTATGCTAAGGAATCACCTATTTCATTACCAGATCCTATTACTCCACCAGCTATTTTGACTCCATCTCCGGTATTACCACCATCACTACTATTTGATCCCCGATATTTCTTTGTTCCTGAAGAATTATTACCACCTAAGAAGCAAATCCATTCCCCATCTTCTTCCTCAACTACGTTATCTAATTCATCTCGGAATCAAACCTGTGATTTGGTATCACCATCTTTCTCAGTTTATACTCCTACCCCACCTCAGATATTTGAAATAGGAAAAAGTTCAAGTAAGATACATCTGAAGCATCATGAGAATCAAATCGAAGATATTTTGAATTACTTAGAAGAACTCTCTTTTCTCCGCATTGGAAAAATGGAAGAAGATAACAAGCTAAAGACTGAACTTGAGAAAGTCCGTTCTCAGATTATCAAACTTCAAAGGAAGCAATTAGGGCAAAGAGATAAGATTGCTTTTGCTCACTACAGAATTTCCAATCTTGAACAAAGCATTGAGGAGAACCAAGCTCGTCACCAAACAGATCAGGAGGATCTTTAGGATGTCATCTACCGGCTCAAAATCAACAAACTAGTTATAGCTTTATCCTAGCCACGGGATGTGTGGTATAAATAAAAACACTTGTCAAATCTTGACTATGTACAGTAAGAAGGCAAGTTATTTATGAAGGCAATCCCGTTACGTACCTTATTTCCAGCTTATCTCTCTTTCATCATCATCTCCATCATTTGCATCATTATCTCCGTCTTCATCATTATGAATCATACCATAACCTCTAAGTGCTTAAAATTCAAAAATGAGCATTACTCTTTAAGCATTTTAAACATCACATTTTCTTTTAAGTATTACCTTTCAAAACTTGTGATGTCATTCTTACTACGTGTTGTCTTATGTTGATAGAATGCCTCCCAAAAGGACGTCAACATCTGAAACACCAGCCATAACTTTAGCTGCCATCCAGCAACTCATTACTGATGGTATTACCGCCGCTCTGGAAGCACAAGCTGCTACCATGGCAAATGCCGACAATCCCAATAGGAACACTGGACCCAGAGAAATTCCTGTAGCAAAAAGAGGAAACTACAAAGAATTCATAAGCTGTCAACCTTTCTACTTCAATGGTACGGAAGGAGCGGTTGGCCTCATTCGCTGGTTTGAGCGGACTGGATCAATATTTTCTCATAGCAATTGTGCCGAGGAAAACAAAGTGACATTTGCTACCGGTACCTTAACCAATGATCCCGCTGTGAATGCCATACTCAACCTATGGAATAACAAGCCAACACCTCACTTGAACAGAATTAAAACAGGCTCTTATCCAATAATAGTGCCCTCGACTATGTCAAGGAAGATGGAAGACGAATTTTACTACTGGTTGGTGAAAGGAAATGATCTTTAGAGAACTTACCTTTAGTAGATTCCAGGAATTAGCCATCTATCCCAAACATGGTACCAAACCCGAGAAACTTATAGGAAGTCTTCATCAGTGGATTTACCCAGAATATGAAGGAAATGTTACTGCCTCAAGCCCGCAAACTTTGGAGGACAGCCATCCATATCTCAGAAGATTAATGGATCAGATAATAAAGTATGATTCTGTACAAGAAACCAATGATCACAAACGAAAGCTTGAGGAAAAGGGAAATATCATCAACAACAACTATCAGAATAACTATAACAATAACAACCGTAACTATGATTACCATCGACAGCAGAATAGTAGACAAGAAACCTTCAGAACTTATACTGCCACTAATGGATATACTGGAAATCATCCCTTGTGTGAAAGATGCACCCTACATCACATAGGTCCTTGCACTGTCAAGTGTCGGACTTGCAACAAGATAGGTCATCTGACCAAGAACTGCATAAACAAAAGACCAACCACTGGAAACAACCCACAATCGGTATCCATAACTTGTAATGCATGTGGAAAGAAAGGACATTATGCGAATCAGTTCTCAAAAGCAAACAACAAGACCACAAGAAAGCATACTTAGAGACAAGCTTGCTTTTGTTCACTTTAGGATTTCTACCCTAGAAACAACTCTTGAGGATATTCAAATTCATCAGAATTTTCTTCAGTCTGAAAACCCCAAACATCAAGCTACAATCCTTGTTATTTGTTGCTTTTATCCTACTACGAGACACATAGTATAAGTGTCAACTCTTTTAAAGTTTCATATGTAAAGTTATCCATGAAATAATAAAGTGATGATTCCGTTACATCTTGTTATCTAGTGATATCAAAACTCGACATCATTTGTCAATTCCATTAATTCCATTATATTCAACTCTGAATACTCTCCTCATACCTTTGAAACATAAATTATCATCCTTGACTATATGGGCGTCAGTACTATTAATTTCTCAATATTTTACCTTTCATGATCATATCATTTTCTACACTTTACCGTTTCGATATCATGTTTTATGCTTAGGTAAGACAATTTATGATCATCTTATTGAAATGATTTAGGACGCTTCTTCATTTGAATAAGGAAATTATAAATCTCCGAACTATGAATTTATAAATTCTCAGTTACAAGGATTTGGATGCTTCTCTTTGTAAGTGATAAATTATAAATAAGTAGGCTTAAGTATATAACATATGTACAAACAAGTTTCTTTCAATTCGTTTGTACAAATAATCCCTTAATCATTATCATTATTACCTTCATCATCTATTCATTTACAAATCTGTATCCCACATGATTAGTAACTCTTTTACAAATTCATAATCATTCCTTGTCATTTCTTTGACATTCGACTAAATCTCAGGACGAGATTTCTATAAGGGGTGGCGACTATAACAACCCATAATTTTCATCAAATGCAAAATCAACCTATTTTACTATGATCACAATTATACGGGGAATTTTTTCGCTTTATTACATTACTTGCATTGCCAATATCTCAATATGCAATGTAACTTGCATAACTAAAGTAATTACATTATTCCTATAATGTACCATTCGCAACGTTATATCAAAACGGGCTTTAAACCATTATCGTTTGCCTCTAAACCCTAATTCCATGAAAGGTTAATATCTAAAGCAAATTTGAATGCTTCTAAGCTATATAAAAAGTCTATAAATCTCATTGGAATATACTTTTCCCTCAAAATAAGGTTACAAGTCTTCACATAAAGCATTATGTTACAAATCATAAAGCATGATCTCACATAAATAGCCTGGTTTACCTCCAATTATCATTCTGTTTTTCACTACCACTTTTGTACATGCTATTACACTCATATATACAATGTGGTAAAACCTAATATTCTATTCATAAGCTTTCATACACATTATTACACTCAAAATCCTAATTCAAAAGTCAGAAACCCTAACCCGAGCAAAATACTAAACCATGACCCGTTTCTCGATTTTTATCCATTGTAAACCCAAACCAACCCCCAAATAAGTTGTAATAACTTAAATTACAACATTATCAATCATATTAAATCATCATTTCATCTCAATTATACCCGAAATAAATCCAAGAAACCCTAAAAGTGCCCTAATTAGAACTTTCATCCCGTTTACTTATTTTCGCCCATTTTAAACTCAAACCACCTATCAATTCTTGTTATTAATCCTTTTACAATCATTTACAAACATTAATTATCATTGCATTCTTCATTTTACCATGCTATTAAATCATAGAAACCCTAAACAAAACCACATAATCTAGTTCTACCCTTAAACTATAAATAGGCCCTTGTTCAGAACTCGGATCAGGTATATAAGTCATAGGGATCTGGGGAAATTCAATAGGTTATGGGTAATGTTAGTGAAAACATCTAGGTGTATCCCTATGTATTGTGATCATTTTGCAATGGAATCAACCCGATTCGACGTCGGTTGATGAATTAGTTATTGCTGATATGGCAAAGTCACAGATTCTGCACCCTGTAGTTAATGGATATATCTTTAAAATTTTTGTTTAGTAACCACCCCAAAATATGTAAAACTAAACGTTGTATAGGACTCAAATATCTAATAACGCTCACTGGTTTGAGCTTCATCGGAGTTACGGTTTGTAAATAGCAACCATTTTACCAAGACTGATGTTGGCTGTCCAAAAATAGTCATGTATAAATCAAACCAAACACCCTTTTTATAAACGTTTAGAACCACCTTCCAATTGTATTCTTGACTTCCATCTATCATCTCATAGCTCTCCACATCACCCCCATGTGTTTCCTAAACTGGGTTATCAAAGTTTCTTTGCCTTGCTATGGGTCTTATACTCTATAAATAGGGGCACATACTCTTCATTCAGGTCATCCCCTCACTTCCTCTTCTATAACCAATCAATTTAGCAGCATTCCTTTGGCTCAATATGCATTTAAGAGACCCTAAGAAGTCCAAGAATAGAAAAAGGTGATTCAAAGAAACCAAGGAAAAGAAGCCAGTGGGAGTCGTTTATTCTAGGCTGTACGTGCTATAAGATCCTGATCTTTGACCAGTTTTCAAGCTTATAAACCTCAAACCCAGGTTCTGGGATGTTCCAATTCTGCTCACTACACCTTTTTATGGTCCTTATGATCTCGTAAACTCTTGTTAACGTTTTCATAACTCAATTCCTGCTCATTGTTCCTTTTTATCCAAAACTACACCCGATACCTTAATTTCATGTTATTTAAAACTAATGTTATAATGGTAATGTTGTTATAATCTATATTACATGCTTAACTAATGTTAAAATAACACTTTATTGATTATTGATGGATTGAACTTAAAAAACCGTGTTCGTTTACATTTTGAAAACCCTAATTTGACCCGTTCTCGCTTCCTAGCTTAACGAATCAGTTTTTTAATCTTTCATTTTTTTAAACCTTAATATTTTAGCAGTATATTAATAAGCTATTAATTATTTAGAAACGTAAATAAGCCTTGCAGGGCTTTATGGACTTGTTTTACAAAAAGTATTCCCATGCAAGGGGTTATATATCGTAATTTTTGAAATTAATCAACCAAAAAAGGGCTACAATTGTCTTTTTATCAAAGGTTATAACTAGCGGGTCTATTATGTCTCTGTACATAGTTAAAGGTTTACTTGCTATCTCTTTTAAACTTAAAGGATCCAAACTCGTTTTAAATGTGCAAACTCCAAGGGTATATTTTTGCATTTTTTATTCTCAAGGGTCTAAAATGTAAACATTTCAAAAACAGTATAAAAATGTATTCAAAAAACATTACAAGACATAACTTTAAGTGACGCTTCTCGTGTCTTATCATTTCCAGATATTGATCAAAAACGCTTTAATACGTATGTTAGCGTTATCACAATCACTAGGGAGCTTCATATTAAGGGGTTTCATCTTGGTATTACGTTCTAACTGAGTTGTTGGGTTTACGATTTTAAAGTGCCCTAACTCACTTCAACGTTTACTGAATGACCTTTGAATTATGATGGCCCGAACGGTGATACAATAATTCTAAACTTTCCAATCAAACTCATAACTCTCCTGAAACAAAAGTTCTTGATTACAATCTTCTTAGTCTTTTGTGGGGAAAAAAAAAAAAAAATATGTACTCATGGTTGCTTGACGTGGTTGTTTACATATAATTGTGCTATTCAACCTTCCTAATTAAGATTGTGGATTAGGTCGTCAGCATTCATTTTAGGAATATATATTACAATCTACATATAAGGTAAAGTTCATAACCTCGCTACTTTTGTTATTTACATGGTTTTTTAAAACCCACGAGGGGGATACAATGATTATTTACAAACTCATTTTTGCATACTCGTTTTTTTTATTAACAAATGTGATACTTTTCAAAAACTTATATTGAGTTCATAGCATCACCTTTTAATCTCTTTAATATTTCATAAACCTGTGTAGGGGTGATACATGCTATAAAATTAACGGGAATAC
Organism: Tanacetum coccineum; assembly: GCA_026074375.1. Taxonomy (NCBI): domain Eukaryota; kingdom Viridiplantae; phylum Streptophyta; class Magnoliopsida; order Asterales; family Asteraceae; genus Tanacetum; species Tanacetum coccineum. Next base: position 35,087 of record BQNB010002808.1, read on the forward strand.
AAGTAGTTTCAAGATTTAGGTATCCTGATTTAATACCATTACAATTTATGTCTAAGTTACTATATGCCATAAGTCCCTAATTATCATGGACCTTTAATCTCTTATGGGTGAACGCGAATATTGCTCGGATAGATCTATCGGGATTGACACACATAACTCTATTGTGTTAGCCGGATAGGGTAACCATACACACTATATTTGAATTCCCATTGGTATATGGGAAAATTACTACATCGTGGGCCATTACTCTCATATTATATAATATATATGTATAACACTCATTCTTTGGGTATTAGATACACTAGTCGTTTTGCTGTGCCATGGCTTGAACAAGACCAAATCAGACCATAAAATGTAAACTAGACGTTAACGCAAATAACACTCTGTTACTATGATAATTGTATTCATATGCAATTTTTACAAATAATGGTATATAATAAACGGGACCAAGTCTTCTTAACAAATACCATTTTCATAATAATTGTGTTTGTACAATTATTACACTATGACTTGTATTCAAACTATTTATCAAACCTATGAATTTCACTTAACCATTGTGTTGACTTTTTAGCATGTTTATCTCAGGTAATTGAGCAAATTGCGGCACGGAGTGGCATGGACTTGAAGATCGGCTAAACTGATATCATTCACTTTGTATGTAAACTAGATTTTGGGACCTGCCTTTGTAAAACCTCTAATTTGAAATGAAATGATAACGATTTCTTTTGAACTATTCGTCTCTTATTAGGTCGTTTTCTATGATTATGATTGTTGTATCCATGAAGTAATACCCCAGATTAGCTTCCGCTGCTATATTGTAAAAATAGAGGTGTTACCACCTTATTATTTTAAGGAAATCCCTAGGGCTTGTTAGCTAGGTTATAGGTTCTTCACAGATCATTAGAGACCTAGTAGCAATCATAGTCTTTGTATCTGTAAACCTAGGCAAGATTCAAGTAATTATTATTAAAGTTCTTTGTGATTCTTAATTATTGTTATTCTTTGCATTTTTGATTAGTTACGGATAATCAATGTGTTCAAATCAGTTGTTTTTTCATTATTGTCTGCTTTAGAAATATCTAAGGGTACAAAACCCGTACAAGCTAAAGGTTAAGATCTATTCAGTAAATGATATAAACAATGCTTCATGGCGGGGTATTTTGAGTAATGGAAAGGGTGGATAGTTAGTTGTGGTATTGATTTGTGTACTGTTTTGATCAAGTTGCCTGATAGCTACGATATGACCCCGATTTGATATTTATAAAAAGGGGATGTGATTACAAGTTTTATTGATTTGCAGTTATTATATGTGGTGGCTTGATCCAACGGATATCTGCGTAAGGGGAAGTTTTATTTCAGTCAGGGAGTGATTACTTCTCAACTTCAGGGGAAGCTTAGGCTTTATGATGAAGTTCGTACACGACTTTGTTTGTTTGTTCATCTATCATAATAGGGAAAGATTTGTTAGGATATTGATTTGATGGGACAATGTAATAAAAGATTGAAACAAAAGGACTAAAATCATCATTAAAGAATTCTACAAGCTGGTGGAGAATATGTAGATTCTGGAAGATCTCCTTAAGAAGATAAAGATAACAGAAGATATTCTTAAATGTTTAAAATATATTATTTGTTCTTATCTTCCTTTGTAAGCCTTGAAATCACTCTATATAAAGAGATTCACAGGCGTGTTATTTTGTATGCACAGAAAAATGTAGTCGACTAATAAAAGTGTGTGTGTGTTCTAGGCATGTGATTCATTGTAAACGCCTAGAATGAGTGTTGTAGCTTCAAGATCAATGTTTCATTGATCCCGTTACTAGTTAGAGTAATTGTTCTAGAATTGATCATCTAGAATTGTGGCTTGTATGGAAACTTATGAAGAAAAACCTTGTTTTATAATATATTGTTCTCTATATTCCGCTACGTACTTATATTATATGTAAAACGTATCCTAGTTGAGTCTATAACGATCTTCACACTAGCAAAGAATGCACAAATAATAGCATCACTCAAGTTATCAATATTTGTAGAGTTAATAGCATTAACTTGAGTGCTAGCAGTAGAAACTCTATGAGCAGTATTAACTGCTTCATTAGTGCTGATAGTGTCGTTATTTGAAAAGGACACAAAAGCCATGTTCTGTGTGCTTGAACTTAAGCTAGACATCCCATTACCTTCTGGTTCATTGGTATGTGTTTAATTACACGTACCTTTGACCACTAAAAACGAACTTAAATGACCAAAAACGTACCAAAAATACATTGTATTTGAATGTTTTGCATTTGTATTATGAGCGGTAAGGATTATCTAAGAAATGTACAATATACAAAGACAAAACGAAAAAAAACGAGACTGAGAACGGAAAGACCGTTGAGAGTTAAAAAGACAAAGTCAAATAATCAAAAAAGTTCAAAGTCCAAAGTGTAACACAACCGTTATTACAATATAGCGAAGAAGCTAATCTGGGGTTATTACTTCATGGATCACAACAATCTTAATCCATAGAAAACGATCAAAAGAGGACGTTGTTGGAAAAATTTAGTTATCATCATTTAATCAGAGGTTTTTACAAAAATGTAGGTCCCAAAATCTAAAATATCAAGTTTGAATGATAACAGTTCAGCCATCTTCGAGTCCATTGCCTATCAGTCCGCCTACCTGTGCTCAATTACTGTGATTAACATGCTAAAAAGTCTACACAATGGTTGAGTGAAATTCATAGGTTCTGGATAAAACAGTTTGAATACAAGTTAATAATTATAATAATTTGTATAAAATACATTTTATTATGAAAATGATACTGTTTATGATCTTGGTCAGGTTATTATATACACGTTATTAGTTAATAATCGCAATAGAATCATAGTAAAAAATGTATTATCCCGTTATTTGCCATTGTTTGGCTATTGGTCTTGTTTTATATCACCTAACACATTAAATCCAAAGTCAATTTTAACGACTTGAAGAGCTCATAATATCAACATATTAACATCCAAAGTTAATTTAACGACTCGAAGTCAAATTTTTAACGACTTGTAGGATTTTACTTACTCTAACATTAATAAACCAAAGTCAATTTAATTTATCGAAACTAAGTCATATTTAATGTACTTGGAGGATTCTATGAAACTAACAGATTAATATCCAAAGTCAATTTAACGACTTGAGTCAAATTTCATCGGAACTTGAAGGATTATTACTCTAAAATTAATATCAAAGTTAATTTAACGACTCGAAGTCATTAGTTTAACGGACTTGTGGATTTTATGAAACTAATACATTAATTTCCCCAAAGTCAAATTTAACTACTCGAAGTCAAATTTAACGACTTGTAGGATTTATGATACTAACAGATTAACATCCATAGTTAATTTAACGACTTGTAGTCAAATTTAATGACTTGTAGGATTTATAACTTAGACATTGATTGTAATGATACATCAGATTAGCATATAGTCTGGTAAAATACTTGTATCCGTTATTTATAGCATGTATCCCCCTTGCGGGTTTATGAAAGCATTAAAGAGATTAAAAGTGAGGCTATGATTCACTAAGTATTGAAAAAAAATCCCCATTGTTATAGATTAATGAGTATGTAAAAGTGTTCTGTAGAACAAGCATGTATCCCCCTCGCGGGTTTATAAAAAACATGTAATTGAGTAAAGTCGAGGTTTATAACTTCTACCTGATAGGTTGATGTAAATAATTATTTTGAATTGAAAAGCTCTTGACCTTATCACAATTTAACCGGGGAAGGGTTGATATAGCAAAATGATAGTAAACAGCCATGTTCAACCCAACTCTGAGTATAATTTGTTGAGTCTTAGGAAGATTGTACTCTAGGAACTTTGTTTTTAAGAGTTTTTTGAGTTTGTTTGAAGAGTTTGGAATAATTGTATCACTGTGCGGGCCATATAATCTTAGAAGGTCATTCAGTATAACGTTTGAGGTTGTTAGGGCACTGTAAATAAGTAAACCCAAGCAAACTCAGTCAGAACGTATATACAAGATGGAAAACCTTTAATATAGAAGCTTCCCTATGTATTGTGGTACAATATAGTTCGGAATGTACGTTTTAATGCGTTTTTTATTCAATATCTGGAAATGTTAAGCACGAGAAGCGTTAATTAAAGTTATGTTGGATAATGTTTTGAGCATGATTTTATACTTTTTCAAAATGTTACATTTTAGACCCTGGGGTTTGAAAAGTTACAAAATAGTCCTTGGAGTTTGCACTTTTACGACTTTGGTCCCTCAACTTTGAAAGATATGCCAAGTAAACATTAGACTTTGAAAAGTGACATAATAGACCCCTATAGTTATAACTTTGATAAAATGACATATTCAGCCCCTTTAGTTATAAGTTTCAGAAAGTTACGATATATACCCCTTGCATGGATTATAATTACAAAATATGTCCAAATTTCCATGCAAGCTTCTTTTAACATTTCAAAAGATATTTATAAGTTATAATAAACTAAAATATAAAGTTTTAACGTAATGCATTGTAACACCCCCATTTTTACAATATAGCAGCGGAAGATAATCTGGGATATTACTTCATGGATACAACAATCATAATCAAAGAAAGCAACTTTAAAAGAGACGTTGTTGGAAAAATTTAGTAATCATTCATTATAATCAGAGTTTTTACAAAATGCAGGTCCCAAAATCTAAAATATCAAGTTTGAATGATAACAGTTCAGCCACCTTCGAGTCCATGCCACTCTGTACCGCAACTTGCTCAATTACCTAAGATAAACATGCTAGAAAGGGTCAGCACAAAGGTTGAGTGAAATTCATAGGTTTGATAAGCAGTTTGAATACAAGTTATAGTGTGATAATCGTATAAATACAATTATTATGAAAATGATATTGTTATTGTACACCCATTATTAATAATAATTGCAATGAATACAAGTAACAGTGTATTACTGCGTTATTGTCTTGTTTGGTCTGTTTGGTCTTGTCTGGTATAGTATAGTCTGGTCTAAGCTCATGGCACACAAACTGACTAGTGTATATATATACCCAAAATGATGTGATATATATATATATATATAGAGATAATGGCCCTCGGTGTAGGTAATTGCCATATACCTATGAAATTCAAATATAGTGTGTTTGGTTACCTATCCGGCTAACACAAACAGGATTCGTCAATCCCGATAGATCTATCCACAATATTCGCGTTCACCCGAAAGTGATTAATGGTCCATGATAATGAGGGACTTTTGGCATAATGTAACTTAGACAGTAGCTGTAATAGTGTATCAGGATAGCATATAACTTGTAAAAACACTTGTATTCCTGGTTTAAGCATGTATAAGTCTTTGAAAAGTAATCACATTGTTATAAGATAAACGAGTATGTAAAAGAGTTTGTAACAAGCATGTATCCCCCTCGCGGGTTTATAAAACATGTAAATAAGTAAAGGCGAGGTTATGAACTTCACCTGATAGGTAGTTGTAATAAATATTCCAAAATGAAAGCTGACGACCTTATCACAATCTTAACGGGGAAGGTTGATATAGAAAAATGATAGTAAACAGCCACGTCACGCAACCTGAGTAAATATGTCAAGTCTTAGGAAGATTGTACTCTAGAACTTTGGTTTTAAGAGTCATGAGTTTGATTGGAAGGTTTGGAATTATTGTATCACCGTTCGGGCCATCATAATTCAGAAGTCATTCAGTAAATGTTTGAGGAGCTAGGGCACTTTAAATCATAAGGTTTTGAATACATTTTTATACTTTTTCAAAATGTTACATTTTAGACCCTTGAGAATGAAAAATGGCAAAATATACCCTTAGAGTTTGCACTTTTACAAGTTTGGTCCTTCTTGTTAAAAAGGTGTACAAAGTAAACCTTGCACTTTGAAAAGTGACATAATAGACCCTTATAGTTATAATTTTGATAAAATGACATTTTCAGTCCTTTTAGTTATAAGTTTCAGAAAGTTACGATATATACCCCTTGCATGGATAATATTTACAAAACAAGTCCAAATTGCCATGCAAGCTTATTTTAACTTTCCAAAATACATTTGTAGGTTATAGCTTATTAATATAAGCTAAAATATGAAGGTTTAACTTAACGAAGCTAGAAATCAAAACGGGTCGAATTAGGGTTTTATAATGAAAACGCGTAGATTTTTATTTCAAATTCCTTCAATAATCAATAAAGTAGTTATAATAACATTAGTTAAGCATGTTAAGATAGATCATAACAACATTTTATCATTATAACTTTTAGATTTATAAAAAACATAAAATTAGGGTTTCAGGTGTACGGTTTTGGATCAAAATGGAAAATGAGCATGAATTAAGTTATAAAACTTGAACAAGAGTTTATTTAGGATCATATGAACATTATAAGAGTGTAGGAGCAGAAGTGGAACATCCAGAACCTGGGTTTGAGCTTATTGCTTGGAAACGGGTCAAAATCGGGACTTTTGCACTCGTACGCCTAGAATAACGACTCTGGGGCTTCAAGGCTTCAAAGCTTCTCTTGATTCTTGTTCTTGGATCTCCTTAGGACCTTATTGAGTAGAGAATTGTTGCTCTAATGGGTTATAGAAAGAAGAAGTGGGGGATGAGTTGATATGAAGGTATAAAACCCCCTATTTGTCGAATTCAACCAAGGAGGTTAAGGTAGCTTAAATACCAGGACTTGGACATGTGGAGCAGCTAGAGGGTGACTAGGAGAGGCTACATGATGAGTCTTGAGGTCTAGAGGTGGTAGGATTTCAAGGTGGAAGTTGGTTTGTGGTGTTTTTTAATTCGGCAAGACTTAGGGACCAAGGGAAGTGATGTGGCCGTTTTAGCAACCATGGAATGTGTTAGACCTGCTTATAAGCTGCTATGGGAAGTAAGGAGGTGAGTCATGAGGTGCTTGTTTGAAAAGAAAAGCTTAAAATGGGTCATTTTGCAAGCAAAGAGGTCGCGGGTTCTATTAGGGCTCGGATTGAGTTTTTGAGCTTGTATTTCGAGTACATCTGAGTTATAAGTATGGATTAATGATCACAAGGTTTGTATTAAGGATTATAATCAAGAATTGATAGGTGGTTCAGGTTTAAAATAGGTGAAAACGAGTAAACGGGTCCAAAGTCAAATTAGGGCACGTTTAGGGTTTCTTGGATTTATTTCGTGTATAATTGAGATGAAATGATGAAATAATGAGAGAATATGATTGCTAATGTTGTAAATTAAGTTATTACAACTTATTTGAGTGTTGGTTGAAGTTTAAAATGGATAAATATCGAGAAACGGGTCATGGTTTAGTATTTTGCTTGGGTTAGGGTTTCTAGGTTTCATTTCATGAAATCTTATGAAATGAAGATGATTATGGAATGTAAATGAAGTATATGACTTGCTTGTAACTTGTACTTGATGGGTTATACAAGTTTCCTTTGGAAAACGGAGGTAAAACGGCTATTTGGATATCGTGCATTTAAGACTTGTACATTATGCTTTAAAGGACTTGTACCTTATTTTGGAGGGAAATATATTATTCAAATGAGATGTTATATGACTTGTATATATGCTTTAGATATTAACCTTTCATGGAATTAGGGTTTAGAGGTATACGATAATGGTTTAAAGCCCGTTTTGATATAACGTTGCGAATGATATATTATAAGAGTAATGTACTTTGTAATAATGATATTAAGATGTCGACTTGATATGTTATGATGTTTGCTTGACATATATGAAGATAGGATTGCCATAGGTAGGTTGCGTGAGCTCGTCATAGTAACATAGGTTGATTTTGCATTTGATGAAAATTCTGGGTTGTTATAGTCTCCACCCCTTACAGAAATCTCGTCCCGAGATTTAGTCGAAATGCCGGAGAGATGTCAAGGAATGATTATGAATTTGTAAGAGAGTTGCTAATCATGTGGGATACAGATTTGGAAATGAACAGATGATGAAGGTAATAATGATAATGATTAAGGAATTATTTGTACAAACGGATTGAAAGAAACTTGTTTGTACATATGTTATATACTTAAGCCTACTTATTTATAATTTATCACTTACAAAGAGAAGCGTCCAAATCCTTGTAACTGAGAATTTATAAATTCATAGTTCAGAGATTTATAATTTCCTTATTCAAATGAAGAAGCGTCCTAATTCATTTCAATAAGATGATCATAAATTGTCTTACCTAAGCATAAAAACATGATATCAAAACGGTAATGTGTAGAAAATGATATGATCATGAAAGGTAAGAAAAATATCGAGGTATTAATTGTACTGACGCCCGTATAGTCGAGGATAATAATTTATGTTTCAAAGGTATGAGGAGGGTATTTAGAGTTGAACATAATAGAATCGATGGAATTTGACAAACAATGTCGAGTTTTGATATCATCAGATAACAAGATGTAACGGAATCATCACTTTATTATTTCATGGATAACTTTACATATGAAACTCTAAAAGAGTTGATACTTATGCTACGTATCTCGAGATAGGATTCTAGATAAAAGCAACAAACGACAATGATTGTAGCTTGATGATTGGGGTTTTCAGATTGAAGAAGATTCTGATGAAACTTGAATATCCTCGAGAGTTGTTTCTAGGGTAGAAATCCTAAAGTGAATAAAAGCAAGCTTGTCTCTAAGTATGCTTTCTTGCGGTCTTGTTGTTTGCTTTTGAGCACTGATTCGCATAATGTCATATCTTTCCACAAACATTACAAGTTATGGATACTTATTGTAGGTTGTTTCTAGTGGCTGGTCTTTTGTTTTTGCAATTATTGGTCAGATGACCTACTCTATTGCAAGTCCGACACTTGACAGTGCAGGGTCTTATGTGATGCAGGGTGCACCTTTCACATAGGGGACGACTCGGTCTAGGTGATCATATTGGCTTGTTCTATTCCGATAGGTTGGGCGTATGCATTCCACCAAGACAAGGCATCATTGGTTAGAGTACCAGTAGCAAATGTTACTCTGTCTTCCTCGGCACACTTGCTACGAGAAAATACCGATTCAGTACGTTCAAACCAATGGATGAGGTCAACAGCTCCTTTCGTGCCATTGAAGTAGAAATGTTGACAGTTTATGAATTCTTTGTAGTTTCCTCTTTTTGCTACAGAATTTCTCTGGGACCAGTGTTCCTATTGGGATTGTCGGCATTTTCCATGGTAGCAGCTTGTGCTTCCAGAGCGGCGGTAATACCATCAGTAATGAGTTGCTGGATGGCAGCTAAAGTTATGGCTGGTGTTTCAGATGTTGACGTCCTTTTGGGAGGCATTCTATCAACATAAGACAACACGTAGTAAGAATGATATCACAAGAAAATGTGATGTTTAAAATGCTTAAAGAGTAATGCTCATTTTTAAATTTTAAGCACTTAGAGGTTATGGTGTGATTCATAATGATGAAAAATGGAGATAATGATGCAAATGATGGAGATGATGATGAAAGAGAGATAAGCTGGAAATAAGGTACATAACGGGATTGCCTTTATAAATAACTTGCCTTCTTATTGTACATAGTCAAGATTTGACAAGTGTTTTTATTTATACCACTACATCCCATGGCTAGGATAAAGCTTTAATTATTCTAAGAGTTTGTTGATTCTGAGTTGGTAGATGACATCCTAAAGATCTTCCTGATTTGTTTGGTGACGAGCTTGGATTTTTTTCAATGATTCGTTCAAGATTGGAAATTCTGTAGTGAGCAAGGCAATCTTATCCTTTTGCCCTAACTGCTTCTTTTGAAGTTTGATAATCTGAGTGCGGATTCTCTTAAGTTCGGTCTTTAGTTTTGTTACCATTAATACGTCCTTCTTCCATTTTCTCAATGCGGTGAAAAGAGAGTTCATCTAAGTAATTCAAAATATCTTCGATTTGTTCCTCATGATGTTTCAGATGCATCTTAATTGAACTTTTTCCTATTTCTAATATCTGAGGTGCGGTAGGAGTATAAACTGAGGAAGATGGTGATACCAAATCACAAGTTTGATTCCGAGATGGATTAGATAACGTAGTTGAGGAAGAAGATGGGGAACATATTCGTTTCTTAGGTGGTAATAGTTCTTCAGGAACAAAGAAATATCGAGGATCAAATAGTAATGATGGTGGTAATACCGGAGATGGAGTCAAATGCTTTGGAGTAATAGATCTAGGTGATGAAATAGGTAATTCCTTAGCATAAAATGCTTGTACGTCCTTCAAATAAGTATTATTGTAGAAAGATAAGAATACCGGAGTTTTCCGAAGAGTTAAAAGAATTGCTTCCCGATGAAGCTGGGAAATAATCCGATGAGACCGAAGTATAGTTAAGAATATTCATAGAGGAAAAAGCATCCTCAATATCGGAAGTAGAGCGGTTGGGAGAAGACATCGTTCTGTTAACAACCTAGTTGTAAATAACATAAGTTATTTATGATATAATATAGTATAATAATTATGTATCTTTACATACTGATCCGGATTGTAGTGGCACGGAGGACTTTGATGGCTGAAAAAGAAATGTGGTTATAGTTAAGGTTTTGACCTTGTTCTCTATAACCATGGCGCTGATACCAATCTGTAACACCCCCTATTTTTTACAATATAGCACGTAAGCTAATCTAGGTATAAAATCCTGGAAACAACAATCATAATCATAGAAACGACCCAAAAGAGACGTTTATTCAAAAGATATGTTATCATTCATTTCAAATCATAGTATTAAAAATGAAGGTCCCAAAATACAAGAAACATAAAAAAGTGAATTGATTAACAAGTTTTAGCCCATCTCGAGTCCATGCCACAACCGTGCCGTATATTTGGCTCAATAACCTAAGATAAACATGAAAAAGTCAACAAAACGGTTTGAGTGAAATTCATAGGTTTGAAAATGTAATAGATGAATACAAGTTATAGTGGAAATACTAGTATTGCAGGGATAATTATCATGGAGAACATTTAATATCATGGAGAACAGTATTATCATGGGAAAACAGTTGAATATTATCATATGGTTGAATATTATCATATGGTTGAATGCAAGTCATTATAATGGTAATAATTGTAATGAATACAATTTTCATGGAAAATCAAGGTAACATTATTATTGTACCTAAGCTCATGACATCAATACATTAACAGGGAAATCACCGTAGTGATATTGGTTAGGGACAAATGTCCCCGTGGAAAAGGTAACTTGCCAAGGTTACCTATTAGGACAAATATAGTTGTGTATGACAACCCCAAGCTAGTATACAAACGGGAGCCGTCACCCCCAATAGATCTATTCACAATATTCGCGTTCACTCGCAATGCAAGTAATTAATGATTCATGATATGGAAATAATGGCACTGGAAGCTACTTAGGCAATAATATATCTGGATAGCATACATTTAGAAAACACTTGCATTCATGGTTTATATCAGGTATCACAGGTTTATAAAGTATTCAAAAGATTAAAATATGTGGAGTTATGAATTCATTAAGTCTTGAAAAGTATTCAACATTGTTATGAGTATATAAAAGAGTTTGTAACAAGCATGTATCCCCTCAGCGGGTTTTTGAAAACATTAAAGAGATTCCTGATAGTAGATGTAATAAATATTCTGAAATGAAAGCTGACGACCTTATCACAATCTTAACGAGAATGTTGATATAGTAAAATGATAGTAAACAGCCACGTCACGCAACCTGAGTAAATATGTTAGTCTTAGGAAGATTGTACTCTAGAACTTTAGTTTTAAGAGTTATGAGTTTGATTGAAGAGTTTGGAATTATTGTATCACTGTTCGGCCATCATAATTCAGAAGTCATTCAGTAAACATTGTGGAGGCAAGGCACTTAATCGCTAAACCCAACAACTCATTCAAACGTAAATACCAAGAAGAAACTCCTAAATATGAAGCTCCTATATTGTGAACGAATATAAACGGTTTAAGCATTTTAATCAATATCTGGAAATGTTAAGCACGAGAAGCGTTAATTAAAGTTATGTCTTGTAGAATTTACAAACATGATTGTGCTTATACTTTTTCAAAATGTTACATTTTCAGACCCTTGAGTTTGAAAGTGGCAGGAATTTATCTCCTTGGAGTTTGCACTTTTCGGACTTTGGTCCTCAACTTAAAATATATACCAATAAACCATGTACTTTTAGAAAGTGACATAATAGAACCCTGAAGTTTAATAACTTTGATAAAATGACATATTTAGTCCTTTTAGTTATAAGTTTCCGAAAGTTACGATATATACCCCTTACATGGATAATAATTACAAAACATGTCCAAATTGCCATGCAAGCTTATTTTAACATTTCAAAAGATATTTATAAGTTATAATAAACTAAAATATGAAGTTTAAGATAATGAAAGTTTAAAATAACGATTTGTTAAGCTAGGAAGCAAAACGGATCGAATTAGGGTTTTAAAACGTAAACGCGCGGGTTTTAAGTTCAAATTCCTTCATTAATCAATAAATGGTTATTTTAACATTATTTAAGCATGCTAGGATAGATTATGAAAATATTTAATCATTATAACATTTATTTTAAGAAAAACATAAAAATTAGGGTTTCGGGTGTACGGTTTTGGATCAAAACGGAAAATGAGCATGAATTGAGTTATGAAACTTTAACAAGAGTTTATTTAGGATCATATGAACATTATAAGAGTGTAGGAGCAGAAGTAGAACATCCAGAACCTAGGTTTGAGCTTCAAGGATCAAAAATGGTGGAAACGGGTCATTTCGGGTAGTATTTCCACTTGTACGCCTGGTATCTTATTCCCGGGGCTTCAAATCTTCAAAGCTTTGCTTAAATGATCTAATTATATGATCCTAGGATCATATGGAGCAGAGAATGTTTGCTCACTTGGGTTATAGAAAGAAGAAGTGGGGGATGATTTGAAATGGAGGCATAATACCCCTATTTATAGTAATTTTGGAACTTGGTGACTAAGGATGCTAAGAGACCAGGTGAGGACATGTGTGGGAGCTATAGGTGATGTGGAGAGGCTATAGGATGAGTAAGAAGGCTATGGTGCAAGTGGAGGTGGTGTTCAATTACGTTTTAGGGGTGGTTTGGTTTGATTTATACATGCTGTTTTTGGACAGCCAACAACAGTCTTGAATAAAATTGTGCATATGCAACACCAAACTCCTTTGAATGCAAAACAAGTGAGCATTGTTAGATATTGATCCTCTATAACGTTGTAGTTTTACCTATTTGGGGGTTACTATTCAAAAAATTAGTGAAAAATACCATTTACTACAATGTGCCGAATCTGCGCACCTTTGCCATTTCGGCTATAACTAATTCATCCGACGTCGAATCGGGTTGATTCCACCGGCAAAATGATCACAAGACATAGGGCTACAACCTAGTGTTTTCACTTAATACCCAGAACAATTAATTGCCCATATCCTATGTTTTAAATAGACTGATCCGATTCTGAACTAGGGCCTAATTTTAATGTTTTAGGGATTAGAACTAGATTAGGGTTTGTTTCGGGTTTCTAGATTTAATTCATCTATCATGATGTTTATAAATGAGGAAATAGGATTTGTAATGTTGTAAATTAAGTATTTACAACTTATTTGATTTACGGTTTAGGTTTAAAACGGATAAAAACCAAGAAACATGTTATGGTTTAGAAACTAGCTCGGTTTTAGGGTTTAGGATTTTGAATTAGGGTTTTGAGTGTAAAAATGTGTATGAAAGCTTATGAATAGAATAATTAGGGTTTACACATTGTATATTGAGTGTAGTAGCTTGTACAAAAGTGGTGGTGAAGAAACTAGAATTGAAACGATGTAAAATGGCTATTTTTAAGACATGCTTAATGACATGTATATTGAGCTTTAAAATCTTGTTTTAGACATGGAGGAGTTTATATTTCAAAAGAGATGTTCTATTCTTTTGTATATATGTTTTAGTAGCTTGTATATTCACTTTAGATATTAACCCTTCATGAAATTAGGGTTTAGAGGCATACGATAACGGTTTAAAGCCCGTTTTGATATAACGTTGCGAATGGTACATTATAAGGAATAATGAACTTTGTAAAAAGAGAAATTTTTTTTATAGAAGATATTGACTTGACATGTTTATGAGTTTGCTTGACATATATGAAGATCGGATGACATAGGTAGGTTGCTTGAGCTCGTCTACTTTAGTTATGTAAGTTACATGACATCCTGAGATATTGACAATGCAAGTAATGTAATAAAGCGAAAAATGTCCCCGTATAATTGTGATCATAGTAAAATTTTTTTATGCATATGATGTAAAATCTTGGGTTGTTATAAAAACTGAAGCTTTTGATCAATTCGAAATATTAGTAAGAAAATTCAAAACCAATTAGGATGTACAATAGTGTCAATAAGAACCGACCACGATAGGGAATTTGATAATGAGGTGCAATTTGGAGAGTTTTGTAATGCCAATGGAATTACACATAACTTCTCAGCTCCACGCACTCCTCAATCAAATGGCGTGGTTGAAAGGAAAAATAGGACACTTTAATAAAGAGTAGGAACTAAGTTGAATAAGCAATCTTACCACATAAGTTTTGGTGTAACGCAGTTTACACTTCAACATACATTCTCAACTGAATCCTAATTAGAGCCATTTTTGGAAAAACACCATACGAACTCTTAAGAGGTAGGAAACCTACTCTAGATTACTTTAGAGTGGTTTTGGAAGCAAGTTCTTCATTTTAAACACTAAAGGCTACCTTACAAAGTTTGACCCAAATATACGAAGTGTGTCTTTTTTAGGTTACTTCCAAAATAGTAAAGGCTACATCATCCTTAAAAAACAAACTAGTAAAGTTGAAGAACTCACTCAATGTGACATTCGATGAAAATCTCCACCTCTAAGACCACACCCTTGGTGGATGAGTGAGTAATTAGATGAAGAAAGCAATTAAGGTTACCGAAAAGAAAAACCTAGAAAATGACATTGAGGATGAAACTTTAGATATTGATGAAATAATAAATATTAAGGAGTCTAGGAACCATCCATTAGAAAATGTCAAAGTAAACCTTAACCAAAGAACCCTTAGATCACAAGCCCAAAACCAAAGTAACTTCTTTTGTTTTATATCAATTATAGAACCTAAGAATGTGGATGAAGCCTTAACGAATGATAGTTGGATAGTCGCTATGCTAGAAGAATTAAATCAATTCATTGCTAACGATATTTGGGAGTTAGTTCCACAACCTAGGAATATGACAATCATAAGAACTAAGTGGGTGTTTAGAAATAAGTTAGACGAGAACGGGTATTGTTTCTCGAAATAAGGCTAGGTTAGTTGCTCAAGCTATAATCAACAAGAGGGCATCGATTATGATGAAACTTATGCCCAGTTTCTATACTTGAGTCCTATTAGGATACTTTAGCCTAAGCTTGTGGCTTTAGATCTTAAGCTAAACCAAATGGATTAAAAAGTGCATTCCTAAACGTTTTTAACATGAGGAGGTATACGTGGCACAACCTCCAGGATTCATTGACTTTGAAAAACCGGATCATGTTTATAAACTTAAGAAAGCTTTATACGGTCTTAAACAAGCACCCAAAGCTTGGTATGATAGATTAAAAGCTTTTCTTATTAAACATGAATACAAAATAGGAATGGTAGATAACACACTTTTTACCAAGAAGAAAAGTTCAAACCTCATCATCGTTCAAATATATGTCGACGACATTATATTCGGCTCGACTTGTCGAGACATGTGTGATGAATTTGCCAAAATCATGCATGATGAGTTCGATATGAGCATGATAGGTGAACTTAACTTCTTCTTTGGATTACAAATAAAACAAATAGAAGATGGTATTTTCTTTAATCAATCTAAGTATATTAAAGAAATTGCTTATAAATTTGGCTTAGACAAAATAAACCAATGAAAACCCCCATGTTCCTCCGATACTAAACTCCACGAAAGACGAAGAGTAAGAGTCGTAGATTAGTACCAAGTATCGGAGGCAAGATAGGTAGTTTATTATACTAACGACAAGTAGGCCTGATACATGTTTAGTGTCTTCTTTGTGCCCGCTTCTATGAGGCTCCCGAAACCTCCACCTTGAGCGGTTAAGGCTTATCTTCGATACATAAAAGGCACTACAAACTAGGAAAATGGTATCCTAAGAGTAGCGGCATAGGAAATCAGTAAGTATATGCCGACTCTGATCATGCGAGAGATTATGTGGACCGAAAGAGCACTAGCGGTATTTGTACGTTCGTGGGATGTTGTTTGACATCTTGGTTCTCGAAGAAACAAACCGCTCTTGCTATATCCACTACCGAAGCCGAATACGTAAGCGCCGAAAAGGCATGTCAACAAGCACTAGGGATGAAACAAGCTCTTATCGACTACGACGTTCGACTCGACGACGTCCCAATCATGTGCGACAATAAAGGCGCGATTGACCTTAGCAAAAACCCCAGTGCAACATTATCGAACTAAGCATATCGAAATTACCTCATCAACTTTTCTCGGAGATAATGTCCAGAAAGGTACATATCTCAACGAAAAAGTGTCTCCGATGACAACATCGCCGACATTATTAATGAAACCCCTTAAACGTGAATGTTTAACTATCGACGTCCGATAGATTAGAATGATGGAACACATTCCATAAATAGTATTAGTCCGCTTCTCTTTCTTCTGTCTCAATTCTAGTCCGCGTTCCATTCCGCGTCGTGACAATTTAACTACTTCATCCGAAGCTAGTTAGACATTTTTAATTCGCAAAATGCAAATTAATTAGTCACTCTTCCTAGTAAATTCATGTCAAAATTTAAAAGTTAAAAAAATTCCATAATGCGGGCGGCTACCATATCTCAGGCGGCCCTCAATCTTTTTTAGGCGGCCCCTTGATCGATATGGGACCGCCACCAGCAGACACCAAAATCTATACTTAGTCAAAAAAAATTCAAAACTGAAAAACAAACACCCCCTCCTCTTGCTGCAGCGACGAACACGAACCAAAACAACCTAAAACTCAAAATCAACCACCAAAACACTAATTGAAGATCAAATCATCACTAATAATCATCTCTAACATCATAAAGATTATCAATTGTAAGTCATTTTATCTATTTTCTTTCAATTTGAGTCTAGGGTTCATGATGAACACTAAAATTGAAATTGGGAATTTTTTTATTTTTCTTTCAATTTTGTACAATTAGGACTACTAGGATATAATTTATAACTATTATGTTTTCCTTAGACATAGGATTTACATACACTAGTGAGTTTGCCAAAAAAATTGATTTCAAACCACAACCCCAATTTTATTTTCAAATTACCCACGTTAGGAACATAATAAAATTGTTGTTATGCATTGTTAATACAACCTAAAAACTTTATAAAACAACATTCATAATGATCTCAAAAACAAAGGACGAGATACCAAAATCATATTTATTTTTGACAGTTTGGATGATCAAGACAAATTAAAGATGCGTATTGATTAACTGTTAGGAATTTATTTATGTCGAGTTAATCGTAACTCCCCATTTGTCACATGTAGGGCACACACTATAACAATGACCGAAAAAAATATTACAAGTAAAGTGGATCATAAAATGTGGCTTATTTTTTTCTTTCTAGGTGCCTCGCAAATCGTCTGACGACCATAAAAATACAAGACACTATATCCATATGATTTCACATGAATACCGTTCACCTATAAGAGAGAGATTAAAAAACCTTGAAAGTCGCTACATTCATGAGGGTCGGGTGGTTTTTTGAGGACTTTGCGGATCTAAACTATGTTCGGTCTTTGTTTCATTTTCTTGAGTTTGAGTGTCTCCTTGAAATTAATGACCAAATTTGTCCTCGTTTCATACTTGAGTTTTATAGTCAATATCAAATAAACTATTCCGACGAAGGTCAAATGTTCATCGAATTTGTGATTCAAAATCAATTCTTTTTAAAACCCACCTAACATTGACCCTCACATGGAACCATTTTATACCCGCCAAACCGTAATCATCAACCGTCAAGTTCATATTCGAGATGAGCATCATGGTGGATTAATGTCAATCGGGAAAGGACTTAGAAACTTATGGAGAAACATGAAGAAGTATTCGTTAGGGATAACGACCCGAGAATCATACTTCCGGTTTACTACATTGAGAGATTTTTGACTTTCCTTATTATAAGTATTATATATTTATTTATATATATATATATTTAAAAAAGGGTTAGCAATCAATCTTTTGATCAGTGCCCGCTTCCAAGAGGCTCCCAAAATCTCTCACCTTGAAGCGGTTAAGCATATCTTCCGATACATTAAAGCACTACGCACTTAGGATTATGGTATCCTAAGGGGACCGACATAGAAACCGTACTATATGCCGACTTTGATCATGCGGGAGATTATGAGGACCGAAAGAGCACTAGCGGTATTTGTACATTCGTGGGATGTTGATTGACATCTTGGTTCTCGAAGAAACAAACCGCTCTTGCTATATCCACTACCAAAGCCGAATACGTAAGCGCCGAAAAGGCATGTCAACAAGCACTATAGATGAACAAGCTCTTATCGACTACGACGTTCGACTCGACGACGTCTCAATCATGTGCGACAATAAAGGCGCGATTGACCTTAGCAAAAACCCGGTGCAACACTCTCGAACCAAACACATCGAAATTCTTCAGCACTTTCTTCCTGATAATGTCCAGAAAGGACATATCTCTATCGAAAAAGTTCCGTCCGTCGACAATATCGCCGACATTCTCACTAAACCCCTTAAACGTGAATCGTTTAACTATCTACGTCTTGGTTTAGGAATGATGGAACACATTCCATAAATTCTCTTATCTTTCTTCAGTCTCGATTCCAGTCCGTGTTCCACTCCGTATCGTGACAACTTAAATATTTCGTCCGAAGTACTGAAATGCAAATTAAAACGTCACTCCTCTTTGTAAAAAATTTGTCAAAATTCAGTCTAAAATCCCTCAGCTGAGGGCGGCCCCCATATCTCGGGCGGCCCCCATATCGATATGGGACCACCACTAGTGAGACATTATATATGTCACTCTCATTTTTTAAAACACCAAACCAAACACTCCTTTCCTTCTTGCTGCAGCGACGAATACGACCAAAACACACCAAAAACTTAAAATCGACCACTAAAACACCAATTGAAGATCAAATCAACACTAATAATCAATCCTATCACTATAAAGATCATCAATCGTGAAAAAGAATGTCTCAAGATGAACACAAATACACAAAAACTCACATTTCTTTAACTTCAAACAAATCTTACCCACCTAATCACACCAACTCTTCTTAAAAATCACCATATCCAAAAATACCTTGTCGACCTATTCATGAAGGAAGAATTGTTGACAAAACATTTGATTCCAAAGGTATCTTAGAAAAGAACCTAAACAAAACTGGATTTCAAACCCTCCTTCATTTAAAAGGGAACTTATATCTAAAATTCATACACGAATTTTATCAAACGTTTGAACTCAATCTAGTAAGTGGTCTTTGGATCATATTGTTTGAAATGAATGGTAAACGAGTTGGTGCATCATTTCAAGATTTTGGAACACTACTCAACATTCCGTTTGAAGGACATTGTTTTTATAACAATGAATGGTCTCTAAAATCCATCAACAAACACAACACTACTCCAACAAAAGATCATCTCTATACCAAATTAATCCATCCAACCTCAATCATATACAATATAACTAAGAAACGTCTCAATAATTTCAAGTTTGCACTTGAGGATCCATACAATCTTTTCGTCGAAGAGATTTATCGTTATCTTAAAATGGCACATCTTCTCATTCGTGAGAACAACATATGTACCGTTGATATTGACAAAAATCTATTGTCGGCTTGTGAAGCCTTTATGTTAATACAAATAACATCTAAAAATGTTATTTATATTTTTCGATCTCTCAACATTTTGATAATAACAAAATGTAAAAACGTTTACAATAAAAATAAACGTTTACAAATTATTAATCGTAAAATTCCATTTCTAAGATTAGTAATCACTTAAGATATGAACAAACAAATCATTAAGTATGATTAGTGATTAAGAAAATACTTTTCTCTTATCCATTACTTTTTTACAAAAGTATTTCACAAAAATAATTATACAAAATATTTTCTAATTAAAAGAAAAGTTTTATTAAAAAATTAAATTTGAAATTCAAATCCCCCTCCCCCCCAAATGGAAGGTTCCATAACAGATACAACCTTCCCCACTAAAAGACAAAAACAGGAGCGTAATCTACTGGGCGGCCCCCAGATATATCTGGGACCGCCAGGACAGCCCCCAGTGACCGTTGGGTTTTCTTGCCTATAAATACTGCTCCATTTCCAACAGAAAATCACACCTCGTTGCACGAAATTTTCAGATAACTTTCTCTCTTTAAAAATCTCTTTTCTCTCTCTAAATCTCTTGATCACTAACATTCTTAGATCTTGTTTCAAGCGATCTAATCTCTTTTTCTCATCTCTCCTTTCTCAATCAAGTGCAAGAGAAGAACATTCGTATTCGCCAAGAAATGAATTGTTATTTAGTGATCTCTCCTTTCTTCTTCTATGTATCAAATCTCTATTGTAATTATTTTGTGTAATTGTGTGATTCGGATTATGTGTATATCCGATAGTGTAGATCTTGTGAGTGTATAGTGATTGTGAAGTGGTAGATTGGTTCTAGCTAAGATTAGGACTCGACATTTTGCTTAGTGTCGAAAAATAACGTAAGCAATGTGTAAAAACAGATTTCTTCGCCTGAAGTGACTTGTTGACCATATGGAAATCCGCTCGAGTAGGAAATACTCGAGGAGTGGAGGTAGGCGATAAAGAGCTTCGTAGCTGAACCACTATAAATTTTGGTGTCTTGGTTTGATTGTTCCTTCTCTCATATTTTTATATTGTTGTGATTGTTATTTACCATTATTTTAGATATTTACTTTGTTGATTTATATTGTTGATTGGTTGAATATACTACTCGAATCTAAGTATTTTGAAAGCAAACTTTTAAAAAGCAAAACGAACATGTAAACTATTCAACCCCCTCCCCCCCCCCCTCTCTTTAGTTTCCACACAATTAAAAAATACTAGGGACACAACTTCTTTCTCGTTTTACTTTCAATACTAAGTAAATAATAATAAATAATATAGGAAATTACACCTCTATCCTTACTAAAGTTATTGTTTACAGACAAGAAACACACAATTTAAGAAAAATGCATTTATTACTGCTTTCTCTTTTTTATTTTTTCACAGAATAAAAATTTTACCCTTAGCTAATTAATTTAACACTCTTTAATGTTTGTAATAATAACTTCAAGTGAGGGTAATATGGTAAACTCAAACTATATTCCCTGATTATTTTTTGGAGTGGACAATTATTTTGGGACAACCAAAATGGAATAGTGGACAATAATTTTAGGACGGAGGTAGTAATTTTTTATAATGTCTCAAACTTTCCCCTTATTGTGTGATTCGTAGTTTTACATACACGTAAAATAATATACTTATAGAGAAATTAAGGAAATCCCCAAGTATCCCTTGGACAATTCCACTCACAAAGATATATATAGAATACGTATGTTTGACCGGGCAAGTATGATCACCCGGGTCGTTTCCCCAATGACTCGTGCAATGGAAACCTCGTTTAAGTTTAGATCCTGATTTGAATAAGAAAAGAGATATTTTTGATTTAATTATACTACTAAAATTAAAGGCACAATTAAACAACTAATTAACAAATTAAATAATACGAAAGTAAATAAAATGCGACATTTAAGAAAACAAATGCAATTTAAATCTTAAAAATGAAAACTAGATTCCTAAACCTAAATTAATGCTAAAGAAAATTTTAGGAAAAAGAAAAATATTTTTTAAGTGCTTTTTTGGATTTTTTTATGAATTAAATTCTATTTAATCTAAATTAAATCCTAAAAATAGAAATTTAATTGATAAAAATTAAGAAAAATACTTTTTAAGCTAACTTAATCCTAAATTACTTAAAAAGATGAGAAAAACATTTTTTTATCACTAATTTTTCTATTTAAAAGGTTAAAATTAAAAAACTAAAGGTTTGAAAATTAAATGTTTTAAAACTAAATTTGAAAATTAATTTTTAAAAATATAAATCTTAAACTAAAAATTCTATAAAAATACTTTTTATAAAGAGAAAAAATGCAGAAAATTAATTTTATTAAAAGCCCTAATTTTAAACTATTTATTAAAAACTAATTTAACTAATTAAACTAAAAAACTTAATTTATTATTTATAAAAAACTATTTTTATAAAACTTATACTAAATCCAAACAAACACATGGGTTAAAAGTGACATAAATCAAACTTGAGGGTAGGCGGCCAAACATTTAAGTTTTATAAAAAAAACACAAAGATTGAACTAATGGCAGAAACAGTCCCTTAACCTAGGGACTTAACAGACTTAACAATCAAACTAACTAAGGACTATCTATGTAATTAACTAAGGACTAACAGAGTAACTAACAAGGACTAACTGTGTAACTTTAAACTAACAGAAACTATAAAAATGGACAGAACAGGCCCCTGCAATTTTTAACTTTTAACAAACAGCATCCTTTTTTATTAAATCAGCTTATTAGCAACAGATTTTAAAAAGCTAAATCTATTTGAAACTAAACTTTTACTTATTTAAAATAAGCTAAATAAGCTTATCAGCTTATAAGCTCTAGAAGCTTAGCAACCTACCTATCAACTATATCAACAAAGCAAAATAAAAGGCACTTGACAGAATTTTAACTACTCAATATAATGCTTAATCAATCATAAGCAAATTCAACAGCTTATTTAACTCTCACATAACCCATAGCTTATTGATAAAACAGAAACAGAACATATGTAAAACAAATAAAGAGATGTACCTTGAATTCACCCAGCAAGAACAGGACAGCAATAAGCTGTGTGGGCTTATGGCTTAATCACATAAGCTCAAAGTCAAAACACAAACACACCTAATCTACCTATAACTGACCGCTCAGCTCTAAAACCCTCTTGAAACAACTACAGCTTGGCCATCCACTTCCAAGATGTTAAGCCTTTATCCGAATCAACAATAACACACAAAAATATTTTTGACAGAAATTAATATGAGAAACAAATTTATATGAAATGAAACTTTTATTAAAGCTGGAATAAAGTTCTTACAACACGAAATGAAATTACATGAATTTGAAATTACATAAAAACTACTAACAACTCGAATCAAAAAAAAATTAAACTACTAAAATATAAAACTGAAAACTTAACCACCAAAAAAATTACTACCCCGAGTGCTGGAATGAGGGGGGTTTTTATACCCCAAGCTCGAGCTAACCTTCTTCTTCTCGATCCTTCTTTTCTTTTTCATCTTGGCCCTCCATCTCTTCTCTCTCCTTGTGAGCCGTAGATGTTTAACCCGGATCATTGACGTGGCTTGGTGTGTGCTGGTTATGGTGAGAGTATTCACTTGCCACACGTCACGATCATCCCATCGATTCTTATTATTTTGCCAAGGGTGGAATGGTTAGTGGATGATGGAATAGAGACAGATGAGGTTACTATGGGGATTTGTGAGAGGGTAGGTGTTAACCCTATGGTATATTTCTAGGGTGTGTGGGTGAGTGGTTTTAGGAAACTAGGGTTCATAGAGTGTTCTAGAAGAGGGATTTTCGGTGTGTGTGAGTTTGTTTGATCTCATTTGAGGTAAAAAAGTGAAGAACAGTTACTGTAAATGGAGTATAAAATTGGTAAGACTACGAGAGTGGTCGGAGCGAGTTTGGTAGGGCATGGGTTGGAGGAGGTTCGGGTAACTTGGGTATGTGGCTAAGGGGGGGGGGGGGGGGGGGGGGGGGAGGGGCGTTGTGATGGTGTGGGGATGAGAGGTGGTCCATGGGTTTATTTGACCCGGGAAAGACCCGCGCTTTTTTTTCATCTTTGAGGAAATTACATAACCGGCCCTTGTGTTTGGCAAGCTCCTTTTCAGGATTAAAACAACTTTCACTAATAGCAAAAATAACCCTTGTATTTATAAAACAAATGGAATGGGGTTTTGGTTGACTGTGGGTTAGCTGCAGTTGACTGTAGAAGGCTGAGGCATGATCTCTCTGGCTTCGGCTTTGATTTCTTTAAGCCTCTTGATCACTCAACCGTTCTCCCCCCGGTGTCCGTTTTTGACATGAATTCTGCATATTTGACATATCCATACCTGCACACAATAAACTCAGATACAAGCACCTTTTTGCCATTTTTGATCCGTTTTGGGTTTATTTGGGTTATTTTAAGCATAAATAGATATGTGTATTCTACACTTATCAAAATTCCCCAAACTAAACGATTGTGTGTCCTCACGCAATATCACATGCCTTATAACCAAATACCTCGAAAATTCCCCAAACTAAACCTTTGAAAAGTAGCAAAGAGTTTTGTTTAAGAGATCACAAGTTATAAAACACCCGACTTCCCATTTTCTAAGATTTTTCCCCTCTTTTATGGATTTTCCTTGATTATTAACTACTAACTACAAATTTATTTGTTTTGACATAATGCAATGTTTACATTAGCTCACAATTGGTAAATTTTAAGATCAAGAACAAAAAGCACAATAATTTCTAAAAGATAACTTTCATCATCCCCGATTTTTTCACCTTTCACCATGCTAAGCATAAAAACAAGATCACCGTTAATTACAAGTCATGACACTTAACACAACTCATAAAATATTAATTGTGTACTTACTATTTCTCCCACAAATCCTACTTTGTATCACAGGATTTTACTTAAGTTCAAATACCCGAAGGCTCCTTTTAAGACTTTTGTTTGATACTTATTAATACAAGAAAATACAGCGTGATGTTAAAAGAACGCAATAATTATCTCTTAGCCCCTTTTCATAAGATCAAAAGCAAATCAAGAATAAAGTCCAACATCGAGGAACCAAAATTGCTTTATATTAGCTACTGTAAGCAAGGCACCATTCATGTCATATACCCTAAGGCTCTTTAAGACATGAATGGACCAATCTCATTTGCACCATATACCCTTAGGCTCTTTAAGGCACAAAACAAGACAAAAATTAAGCAACATTATTATTCCTCAGTCCTTTAGTAGGCTACAACATCGGCCACGCCTCCGACAAGATGTAGCAAACATATTTCGACTTCGGATTATATAAGTAAAAACCGGTGCCTTTTATCTCGAAGCCACATCGATAGCGAGTCGACAAGAGGTTATTCTACTTATTATGACACCGGACTCTACCTTATATGAAAACTCCAACATCGGCCACGCCTCCGACACGATGAAGTAATCTGGCAGAGATACTTATTTATTATATTTTTGTATTTTTATGCCAAATTAAGTATTCCAGATGTGTACCTCATCCTAATCACAAAGGAACTAAAGAAAACTTCTATTAACTAATTATTAACCAAAAAACCATACAACTCTATTTATTAAACATTCATATAAAAGTGAAACAAGCTAATGGGAGAAAAAGCCACAATTAATACATATGAGCTTGAAAGAAATCCAACTATTCTACGTTTAATATCATGACTTATAAATAACACTATCATTTCTTGTTCTTCACAAAGAAATTTTGCAATGCTTAGCCGAATATAAAATCCAACTCGGCATATTAAATCTACCTTGAGATTAGTCACAAGTCCTTCATTTACTAACGATTCAAGTCTACATGTTAAAGTCATATGAGACTAGCACAAACTACATCATTAATTGTTAAGGAAAAAAGTAGATACTCTACACGAACGAACGGGTCAAAAATTACTTCTTATTCTTACCAACGGAAAACCTACATTTTTGTCTTAACATTTTTTATAATTTATTTTATTATTATTATTATTATTTATTTTTTTTATATATTTTTTATTTTTTTTTTTTTTTTTGCTATTTTTGTGGGAAAACGGGTACGTGAGAACAAAACAATAAGCAAGCCACATCAAATCGATAGATTCCCTCCCCAAACTAAAACGAAACATTGTCCTCAATGTTTAAAGGCGGGTCTCAACGTAAATCTAAGCCGTTTATGAAGTATGCAAAGATAAACGTTAATCGATAATGATGAAAGGATATTGGATCTCCCCAAACTAATTTCACACAAAGGATGAGAAGCTCGAGTAGAACGGGACAAATCAACCGGACACGAGAGGCTTCAAAGAATTTGTTGGTTCGATCCTACAAAAATCTCAACAAACAAACAACAAACATTGAGAAATCGGAGAGAGTACAAGCCTCGCTTCAACACAACACATTAGATAATAGAAAATAGAGAGAAAATAGAAAGGATAAGCATGGGGAGAACTCCCACGAAGCGGCTTGTTTTTGGTCACCGAGTCGCAAGCTCGACTCGATCCCTGAATTAATTTGTCCTTAGGGAGAGTAATACTTAGAACAAGAAACTTCCATTGAAAATGTCACCGGATGATAAAACGTGATGATGCCGGGGTCAAAAACAAAATTTTTACTCCTAAAGGAGAAAATCAAAGGTGATTCCTCGGTATAAGTGAAATGTGGAAGAAAAGTCCAAATGATAATATTGTTTTGGTAGAAATCTTCATTAAGCACAACATTCTTCATAACCAAAATGGGCTCAAAATTCAAAAAATCATCCGGTGGTTCTGGCGGAGGTAGAAAAAATGACGGTTTTTTGAAAACTAAAAGAGTCCCGGAGGAAATGTTCTTTTTTAAATTCTCCTCCAATGTAACAAGATTTTTATCATGAATGGCATGATAAACTAGTATACCTGGTTTGAATACTTTGTCCTCGTTTCCGAGAGAATTCAAGATAACACTAGCCGACAACTTCGCAGTGAAAGGTGAGTCGGAATCTAACAAAGGAGGTGGTAAAATACTTGATTCGGAGGAATCAAATAAAACGGTGAAGTCCTTCTTAAAATACTTTGGTTTGGAACAATGATCATTAAAATCAATTGGATTATCAAAAGTGATTCTAATTGGCATGACAATAGTATCGATTGGAATCTCACTTGAAACTTCATCTTCTTTTTCTTTGATTTCTTCAACTTCTTGAGGACGAGAGAGAAGTTTTGGTTGTTGATGTAAGTAAGTTGCCAAGAGACAAATTATCTTTTTCCTTATCGCAATTCGAGTCATCATTTTCCACACAAATCAGACCAACGAGAAAAACATCGGCGTCTTCCATGAACAAACCTTCTCTCCGGTGAGAGTAAAGGAAGTAGGATTGCTACTTGAAACTTCAAATGTGGGAGGGAGGGCAAGATCAATTCCCGGTGGAATTGAAACATTTTCTTCCGGTGAAGTAAGTGTGGAAGAAGAAGAAGACTTAATCTCGACATCCTTATTGTTTTCTTCAAAGAGCGGATTCATGTTGCTAGATTTGAAACTATCATCGAGCCTCTGCTTTGACAAGCATAACA
Source organism: Tanacetum coccineum (assembly GCA_026074375.1). NCBI lineage: Eukaryota > Viridiplantae > Streptophyta > Magnoliopsida > Asterales > Asteraceae > Tanacetum > Tanacetum coccineum. The sequence continues at coordinate 62,497 of BQNB010002808.1, forward strand.
AAGTTTTGATTATTCGTTAGGCATCCTATATAAATGGTAGGCCATAAAAACCGGCATCAAAAACCTTAATGGCGGTAAAGTTGGCTCCGTTAGTGCTTCACCGTGTGGGTCCACTGTTTTGTTTGTGACAAGCTTCGGAATTTCGAGAGCTTCTTTGACATTATTCACCACATTCGGATTATTGATCCGCACAAGTCTTGGAAAAGAAATGGGTTATCCCAAAAATATCGTTTTACAATCTTTAAAGAACTTGTTTTTTCTTGAGTTGACATTCCATTTTTTATATGAAATTTCCTCGCGTGGTAGGTAGTTAGCCCAAAGTCGGCGAACCACGGGGTACTTTGGTCTTTGTATTAACACATTAAGTCTCTAAAGGAAAAGTCTCGGTATTTCTTTTGGATCAAAATATTCTCTTAAGGGTTTTCAAGACGAGAGAGGTTGATCGGCTGCTATAGTTTTTCAGCTCTTTGGTATCGATAACTTTAAAATTCAAATTCTTGAAGGAGTAAGACCCATCGAAGCAATCTTAGCTTTGGCAGTTGTCATTGTTGAAAGGTATTTCAAAGCTGGGATGTGGTTGTCGTAATCAATCAACTCTTGTCATGATTAAATAATGATCTGAAACTTCTCGAAAGCATAAACAACTGCAAGCATCTCTTTCTCGGTTGTTGTGTAATTTGTTTCTGCTTCAGTCATTTTCTTACTAGCGTAATGAATTGGTCGGAAATGCTTCTCAATCCTTTGCCCTAGAACCGCTCCTATTGCATAATCACTTGCATCGCACATGATTTCAAATAAGGGTTGTTGGTACTATTCGGAGCTAATGAAAATTGGAGCTTCGGCAACTTCTTTTTCAATGTCTTGAAAGGCTAGAATGCTATCTTCTGAAAAATGAAAGAGAGTGTTTTTCTCTAAAGATGGGTCATGGGTTCTGAGTGATTTTGGAAAAGTCTTTGATAAATCTTCGATAGAATCCAGCATGCCCGAGAAAACTTTGAATTCCTTTGACGGTTGTTGGATGAGGAAGCTTAGAAATGACATCAATTTTGGCTTTATCAACTTCAATTCCTTTTCTAGAGATCTTATGTCCTAAAACAATGCCTTCTTTAACAATGAAATGGCTCTTTTTCCCAATTTAGTGACTAATTTGGTGTTCTTCACTCTTTTAAGCATTTTATCTAATTGGCAAGAACACGTACTCGAAATAAAGAATCTCCAAAAGACTGAAAATCGATTTTCCATGATAACCTTCCATTGTTTTTTCTATCATATCGTGAAAATGGCCATCATACAACGTTTGGAATGTTACGGGTGCATTGCACAAACCGAAAATGGCATACGACGATACGCGAAAGTTTCTTATGGGCACGTGAAGTAGTTTTCTCTTGATCTTTAGGGTTCAATGGGGAATTTGGAAATTACTCAGAAAAAACCATCCATAAGAAACAATAAAACTCTGTTGACCGGCTAATCGTTCTAACATCTGGTCAATGAAAAGGTAACGGAAATTGGTTCTTTACAAGTTGACATTCGTTCAACTTTCGATAGTCGTTGCAAACTCTCCATCCCGTGACTAATCTTTGTGGCTACCAGTCATTTTCTTCATTTGTACAACGGTTCATACCACCTTTTATTTTTAGGACACAATGGGTCCGGGACTAACACATGGCGACTATCGATGATTGGATAAATCAATACTGCGTTCAAGAGTTTTTCTACTTCTTTCTTGATGACGTCGTGGATTTTAGGGTTAACCCTCCTTTGATTTTGGACTGAAGGTTGGTAATCATCTTCTAAAAGGATTTTGTGTGAGCAAAACTCTGGATCTATGCCTCGGATATCAGAAAGTTTCCAAGCAATTGCTTGTTTTCGGTTTTTGAGGACATTAATGAGTGAGGTCTTTTCTTCTTGGCTCAAATCTTTTGAAATTATAACTGGAAGCTTGTTATTTTCCTCTAAGAACGCATACTCGAGATTGCGGAGGTAACTCTTTAAGCTTGACTTTGGGGAAATGTCTTCTGAAGTTTCTTTTGTTTGGTTCATCAACTTTAGATCTTTATTGATTCTGGAGAGTAATCTCCTTGGTTTGGGTGATGGTAAATGGATCATTGTTGAGAAGTTTGCCTCGTGAGAATGAGAATTGTACCTCGGGTTCATAGTACGTAGCATAAAAACTGGTGAAACTGGTTCATCATCGATTGCTATAAAAGCATCGGCTTCCTCAAAGAGTAGAAAATCACTTTCATCAAAAGGAGTAAGTGTTGGAGATGAATTAGAAACAATCGGATCAAAGTCTGGAGAAGGATTGTTGTAAGCAACGGAATCGGAAAATCCAAGTACTTTCTTGTATGTGTTCTTCTCTCAACAAGTAGAAGCAATGAGATTAAGCTTTCTTCTCAATGATTCAAGATTGTTGTATGAAATGGAAGGTGATATCACCACATTTATAGGGGTTAACGATTGATCTATCTTCCTAAGAGTAATCTATCCCTCGTAAACATCGATTAAGCATGAGCCGGTCTAAGAAAAGGGTTCGCCCGGGTATTAATGGTACTCGAGGATTCGGCTATAAAATCAAGAACAACGGAAATCAGCGGGATAGTAAATATTTTCCTCTACTTTGACAAAAACATTTTTCAGATACATCGGATGGTTTTGAAATTGTTTACAGGTCAGCTAATTCTAATACACATTTTTGTTTCGGTTAGGCCTGAGAGTTGAAGCTTTTTTCAAAATGGATAAAAGCATTGAGATTGATAATTACACCTAAATCGGCAAGGGCTAACTATTGTAACTATCAAAATCTGCTAAAAGTCACCATGGAATGAGAAATCGACCGGGGTACCTAGCTTTTCTGGAAGCTTTTTTAGGACAACCAGCACACATTTATTATTCAATGGTGTTTTGGTTAATTCAACTTACTTGTCTTTGTTATTAAGATCTTTTTGAACATCGGAGCAAAACTTTGGTTATGAATGAGAGATACTGCAGAAAAAATTCGCTCAAAGTGATGATTACGGAAGATTTCCATAACTTTGAAGTAAGGATATCATCTTTTCACGAATCTTTTCTTTGTTGAATTCTTGATGGGTAATGCTAATTAGGTTTTGGTTTTGTTGGAAACGAAAAAGAAGGCTTCTTCGATTATTTCTTTGTCTTTGGTTTGTTTATGGAAACATGGAGGAGGTTGGATGTCTTCGGTGCTTGGTAGCTCCGTATCCTTTGTCACCTCACTTTCCTTTTCCACCACCGGGGTTGGATTGGAGTCCATCGTCTGAGAATACCACTACGAGGTTGTAATTGCCTTCGCTTCCATTTCTTGGTTTGGAGATGGTATTGCTTGTAAAGAACTTTGATCTTGAGGTTGGTTTGCCTATGATTTTTTTGCATAGAAAATCCGAGCATCATTTTTGGGGAAAATCATCTTGCCTTCTTTTGTGAGCATTGTAAACTTTTTGAAAATCATTTTGAAAATTATCCAACTTCATTTGCAGAAAATTATTAATGTTCGTCATCATTGGCTTTAGAATATTCTCAAATTCCGTTTTGACACACTATTTGTCTTTTTCGTTGGAGGTTGGTGAGGTAAAACTTGATTGATTTGTGGTTGATTGGTTGGTGTTTGGTATGGTGGAGCTTGATAAACTTGATTTTGACGGTTTTGATTAAAATTTCCTCCACGGTTTTGGTTGAAATTAGAATTGGTTCCTTGATAACGGTTTTGGTTGGTTTGGACATTCGGTTGATTGAAACCCGGTGGTCTCAATTGATTTGCCAAATTGGAAGGTTGGTTTCTTTGGAGAAAATTACCAACATCTGATGTTTGTTGAAATTGTTGGATGTTGTCATGAAAAACGGGAAAATCGTTTCCACCTCGAGTTAATGGACAAAGGTTAAAATGGTGATTTGATCCACAAGTGACACATACTTCCTCAACTGCTTTGACTGGTGCAGGAGTAGTAACAACTAAAGCTTTCATTTGATTCAACATTTGGTTCATCTTGATAGTCATCTTATCCTCGAGAGAAGCGGCTATTTGTTGCATATCGAAAGAATTATTGGAAGATGAAGAATTAGAAAGAGGAGCATCCGTACTCACTCTTGAATCATTAGCACGACTTCTGGAGTAACGAACTTTTGACTTGCTTTCAATAATCGCTAAACCTTCTTGAGGCATCTTGTCTAAGAAATTTCCACCTGCTGCAGAATCTAAGGCATCTTGATCGTTTGAATTCAAAGAATTATAAAAAGTATCAAGTTGGTGGAGTTCTGAAAAGCCATGGTGAGGACATTGACGAAGGAGTCCTTTAAAACGTTCCCATGCTTCATTAAAGGCTTCGTTTGGTTTTTGGTAAAAGGTAATGATCTCATTCCGATAGTAAGTGGTTTTTGAAGGTGGGAAGTATTGGTTTATGAATTTTGAAACAAGGTCGTCCCATGTTGAGATTTAATCTAGTGAGGTTCCTTTCTAACCAATCTCGGGCTTCATCGTCCTAGAAAAAAGGGAAAAGCAAAAGCTGTGACGAAGTGTTCAAACTTCAGGATGTCCAAAAACGTTTGAAGTGACCTTATTAAAAAATCGAAGGTGATTGTGAGGGTCCTTGGTCTTACCCGTAAATTTGTTACTTTGCACAAGTAGTGCTTAAAGTTTGTTTGAGCTCGAAATCGTTAGCATTGATTGGTGGGCCAACTATGCATCTGCATACTCCCATCCGATGGGGTGCTTGTAACATTTGGGCCATTGTTCGATTGTCGGCCATTGGAACAACGTTTTGTTCAACAATTGGTTCTACCGGAAGAGTTTGTTGTTGTCGACGTCTTCGAGATTGCGAACGAGTGCGCATAAAAAGGAAACAACAATTAAAAAGTAAAACCTTTTAACACACTAATTTTTTTTTTTCAATGAATTTAAAGACCGGTTACACGAAAGAGACATTAAACAAATAATCAACACTTCACGGTAGCTCTTGAAATAATTCTTTTCAAGGTGAGCCATAACATGGTAGTGATGACAAAAGGCAAGTGTTTAAATATTTGATTACGATTTGGGAACAATTGCAAGTTCACCGGAAATTGAAATGATAATATCCATAGAAGATATTATTTGTTGGTGTTCGATTACCAACTTTGTTTATTTTATTTCTTTTTTTTAAAGGACAATTTTTTATGTTTTTGATTTTTTCTATTTTTTTTATCTTTTACTTATACTAAAAAGAAAAGGAAAATATTTTTTTTACTTTTTATATTTTATGATATATTTTTTTTTTTAGAATTTTTTTTTTTAATTTTAAAACAAGTATGAAACTTTCGAGGACGAAAGGATCTTCAAACCAAATCAACAAACAAAAAACGTAGGAATCGTAAACACTACTCCCCGGCAACGGCGCCAAAAACTGGTTGAGCAGTTTTACACACGTAAAATATATAACTATAATACCACTTAGATAAATTCCAACTATTTACCTTTAACCAAGGTAAAGAGTCAAAACTTACAAAAATAATATATAATATATATAATATACGTATGTTTAACCGGGCAAGTATGATCACCCGGGTCGTTTCCCCAATGACTAGTGAAATTGAAACCACGTTTAGGTTCGGATCCTGATTTGAAGGGAACAAAGATATTTTGGATAAGCTATTATTACTAAATAAGAAGCAATAAGTAAAATGAAAATTAAGCAAATGGACTAAAATTTAACCCTAAAATGTAGATTAAAATTTCACTAAATAAAGAAAATTTTGCCGAAAATTATTAGAAATAAAAACCCTAATTTTTATCTTTTTATAAAAGTTTAATTTAACTAATTAAAACCTAACCCTAATTATAAATCAAAATTAATAAACTTAATTAACAACTTAACTAAAGGCAAATGGTGCAAAAAGGAAAGGGACTAACTGGGTAAGCTAATAACTGACGGAGGGACTACCTTAGAAAACAACTAAATTGAAAAGTTACACTTTCTACCCTGAGAATCTATCCCGATCGCAAACTAAGTCCAATAAGGCCCAAAAATGAAAAGTGCTTATCGTCAAAAACTTAAAAGAGCAAAGTTGTAAAGGAAGCTAGTGGGAACAAAATTAATAAAGGCTACTAGGGCTGAAAATCTCAAATAAGCTCAATAAGATCTTATTTCTAAACTGATCACAGAAAGTGAAGCTTTGAGCTTATTTTCGCTTAAACAGCCATAGAATGCTCAAATTAAGCTTAAATCTAAAAAGGAAAAGAGTTCTAGGAAGCTTATTAAGTGCTTAATCTAAAAATGCAAAGAAAACTAGGCTAGAAGTGCTCTTAAACTACTGAAATTAAGCATGAAACAGGCAAACTCAGGAAATAAGCAAGGAAACACAAACTTTAAATAAGCTAGAGAACTTAATAAGCTAAACTAGACTTTGAAACTTTAAGGACTTATCAAACTACTTATTATCCATCAAATTAAGCTATAAAATCTAGACTAAAAAGCTAAATTATCGAATTTAAATCCTAAAGATTCTAAGTACTGTTTTTGGATTTTTCAGGTTTTTTTTGTGGACTTTTGACAGCAAAATAAGCTAAGACAATAAGCTAGAAAACGAAATTTAAGACTTAAACTATATTAAGCTATATGAAAACTTAAATCCTACTGAATTTGGCAAGCTAAATCTTAAAATCACCTAACTAAATAAAGCTGAGAACACAGCAGTACTAACTGAGGTTAGTACTGCTAGTGTAAAAAGTTCAGCAGTACTTTCACTTGAAAGTACTGCTGATGCAATTTGGCTTTTGAAAACAAAATAAGCAATGAAATAAGCTAAATAATGAAAACTAAAACTAAATTCTTAATAAGCTAAAACTAAACTTAATCCTACTGAAATTTAAGCTAACAGTACTAACTTATGGTTAGTACTGGTAGTGTAAAGGCTCAGCAGTACTAACTAAGGTTAGTACTGCTAGTGCAATTTTGAGATTGCACTAAACCAAACACTCCTTTATCATTTTGACAGGATTTAGAAAAGCTTTTTAAGAGAAATCTAATGGACAATTACTGAATACCAGATAAAAACTAGCTTAAAACAAACTTAATTAACAAAACTTAACAGCTAAATAAGCCTTAATTCAAGACCTATACTATTTAAACTAATATTTTTGGATTTTATCAGTTTTTTATGACAGAAATGAGCAACTAATGATCTATAACTATTTAAGCAAAAACAGATAAGGACAAACAACTAATAAGCAATATAAGAGATATTTAAACATTAATAAGCAAAGAGAATAAGCAAATAAGCAATATTAAGCATATAAGTAATAACTAAGCTATTAAAACTGAAATTAGAGAAGAATGAAAAGAGAAACTTACTTGATCCTTTAGCTAAACAAAAGGAACCAATAATTGCACTACACAAGCTCCCTAGGCTTAGTAATAGAGCCAATAGTAAAAGTCCTTGGGATCTCTTCCAAGGTAAGATCCCCTTCCAAAAGCTTAAATCCAATAAGATCCATATAAGATTAAACTGATTTAAGGTTTAGATAAAATTAATTCTGAATTCTAACAGCTCAATTTCAGCTTATAGACTGAAAAAGCTTAATATGAGCTTATTGAGACAAATTGGCTTATTAAGAGAGCTTATAACTTTAAATGAGAGCTTTGAAAATGAGATTTTAAAACACTAAAAACTGAATTTCATTAATTAAAGAAGCTGATTACAAACTATGAAAAGGGAAAAATTTACATAAAATAAAACACAATTTAAGCTAACTAAATTACTAAAAACTAATAAAAAGAAAAAGAACCCCCCTTATGTGTGAGAATGAGGCCCTATTATATGCACGTGAAGAAGCTTCTAGGATGCCTTGCCTTGCTCTCCAAACCTTCAATCTCTGCCATTCATTTAATCAATCATTTGAGCCTCCTTTAGTACCGTATGGATGATTTGAGTAGACACCTGGGATTGCCAGCAGTGTGTCCATTCCTTGATGTGACCGTTTGTGCTTCTTTTCTTTTGTGAGTAAATTAGCACAAAAACCCACCACTATTTGTGCTTCTTTCATTGATGACGTGGCCCTTCTGGAGAGAAAGGTTAATAAATCCCTTGATTAGACTAATTTGTCCTTGCAATTTGTGCTTGAGCTCCTTGAATTGACCAACGCAAAAGATATAAGACCCTTTAATTTACAAAAGCCCTTTGTTTTTTACTGGATGGTGAAATGGGGGAGACGGGTGAATAGTAAATGTGTTTCCCACCCCTTTTTCGACAGTTAAAACTGTTTGAGTTTGGGAGGTTTGCACATTTAGCCCTTGTCTTCTTTTTCACCTTTTCTAGTTATAAATAACTTTCGGAATTTGCAAGATTGGCCCTTGAGGCTTCATAAAAGAAGAAATGGCTAGGTATTGGCTTCCGGCTTATTGAATCTTTGGCTCTTTTTGACTCTTCTGATTCTCGTGTCCGTGAAGCTGCTTATTTGATGTTTTCTTGTGATTTTTGACTATTCCAAACCTACACACAAAACACAAATACAGCAGAAATTTTGCTATTTTGACTGGTTTTGGGCTTTTTGGTTAATTTAAAGTATAAATGGATAGTGTATTTACACTTATTTCAAGTTCTTTTCAAGCCAAATTCCGGCTGCCCCCTTGAGGGAAAATGGAAAAGCATAAGCTTTAACCGACCGTACCTTGGAACGTTCGGGAACTACATCGTAGAAGTGATCTTGATGAAATATCGATGTGGGCATGAGGATCTTCTTTGTCATGTCCAAAGAATATGCTTGTTTTGAAACGAGGTTAAGCAGAACCATGCTTGGAGCTCAAAGTTGTCCGCCCGTGATCGGGCACAACGATGGCATCCTCGTAATCGCGGTGGGTGCTTCAAGCCAATTGACCATAGTCCGGTATCATCCATTGAGCTAAAGGATTCTTGGATTTTTAATTGGTTCTTCAAGATTAAATTGTTCAACAACAGGTGGTGGGGCCTGGTGTTGTTGATTATGAAGATTACGAGTTTGGGAACGAGTGTGCATACACTAAGAAAGAAAATTTACACTAATTTTTTTGTTCTTTTTGGTTTATCAAAAGTAAATTCCACCAATATTTTAATAACGGACAACGAAAAAGACAACTTAATCCTAGATAATCGACCAAGCTTCTCGTAACTCTTTCGAAAAGAAAAACGCACAAATAGCGTAGGAATAGAAAGCGCGAAGCTATTAAAAACCTTTTTCCTTTAGGGTCGTATTCCTAAACAACCCGCCTTTATACCCTCTTAGAGTTTTTGTTTATCTATAAAAGGTGAACCGTACCCTCGCAAGTGGAACACAAAAGGCAAGTTGTTAAATCTTTTGTTCGAGTTGGGAACCAAAAAGTTCACCGGAAGTTATTATGATAATACCTCAATTGAGAATATTATATTTTGGTATTTTTACCAATTTGTGAATTTTATTTATAATTAAAGACAATGTTTTTATCTTTTTGGTTTTCTTTTTTTTTTTTTTGGTTTTTTTTTTTTTTTCTTAAAATGGATAATATACAAAAAAACATACAAAATATTTTTGTACTTTTATGGTTTATTTTTTTTATAATAATATTCACAGATTCAAATACAAATGGCCAAACGTAACGATAATCGGTTTCACAACCTCCCCTGCAAACCGTGGCAGCGGCGCAAAATTTGATTGAAGTTCTAAACTATAGATTATAATATATAAATAATATATAATAGAGTAAAATCTAAAAAAACAATCATGAACCGAGAAGTAGTATAGAATGTTCCCGGGTCGTTTATCCCTAGCGAGGCTGTGCTTGAGAATCGATACAGTCGGAAAATTGGAGTTTGAATGAGATTAATGATTTGGGAGAGTAGAAAGCTAAATTAATCAATAACAAGCAAAAACGATTGAGAAAAACCTAAAAATGAAAGCTAAATAACTTAAATCCTAAAACGGGCACGAAAAACGAGGGTCAAAAACCTAAATTTTGCAAATTAAACCCTAAAACAAATTTAAAAGCTAAAATAGATTCTAAATGACAAATAACGAAGTTTAAAAAAAACTAGACTGAAAACGGAGGTCGTTTGACCCAAAAACGAGTCAAGACAAGAACCGTACCCGAGACCCGTTCTTTAAAAATCAAAAGTTTGCAAAATTAACCCTACGAAAGTTTTTCTATTTTTCCTACGTAAAATATGACCAAAGAAAATTTCCTAAAAAAGAAAAATATTTTTTTGATAATTTTTGTATTTTTTATGAATTTTTAAAACTTTTAACGAAATTAAATTATAAAAAATACTAAACTATTTTTAAAAATTCTAAAAAAATTACTAAAATTACTTTACCCTAAAACTATCCTAAGAAAAATAAGAAACCCAAAATTCAGCTTATGAATAAGCTGAAAATAAGCTGGAAAGAGCTTATAGCTATATGGGCCAAAACACCCTTAAATACCAAGGTGCCCAAGGGTCTAACAGAAAAGACCCAAGGGCACAGCGGTAAGAGGGTTTATAAAGAAGAGGTGTATTGAGGGTTGAGACCCGGGTTCGAGTCTTGCTCACCCGGGTTTCCCCTTATCTCCTCTTTTTTTTTAGAAAAACTTTTTAACCAAACTTGTTAAGCACATGAAGCTTATCATTTTTCATAACTACGAATTTTTGTGAATGCTTATAAATAAGCTGGAAAAAGGGCTTTTTGTTAGACAGAAGGCTTAAATTGAGCTTAAAGGCTCAAGTGGCTTTTCTTAATGGCTTTTTGGACTATTAAGCTAACACTTGAACAAATAAGTTGAAAGGGGTTACCTAACCTAACCTAAATAAGCACTTATGAACTAAATTCTAACAACTAAATAAGCTGGAAAAGGCTAAATAGACAGAAAACTTAAATAAGCTTAAGGGCACATGTGGCTATTTCTTGGTGACTTTTATGAACAAACAAGCAAAGAAAGTGAGTAATAAGCAAACACAGGCCACAAATATTCCTAATAAGCAAGTAAGAGCTAAAAATCAACCACTAATAAGCACTTAATAAGCTAGAAAAGAAATTAAGCTATTTACTACACTAAACTAAGTAAAACAGTCAATAGCCTAATTTGAGCTTAAATTTAAGCTACCTAGAGGCCAAACTAAGGTCTGAAAATCTAGGGCTTAATAAAGGGGCTTATTGGCTTTCTATGAAGCAAAAGCTGAGCTACGGTTCACGAAATAAGCAAGAAGGAACACGTTTTGAAATTAGTGGTTTTAGCACAGGGGAACTCAATAAAGAAAATAGGCAAAAGTGCTAGGAAATAACAAATAAATAAGCTCAAAAAGAAAAATGGAGTTAAAACAGATTGAGATAAGCTTAAGATGAACTTGTGCATAAAGATTTATTGAAGAGCTAAAAGCACATTTAAACCCATCCTGGTTTTTTGCAATTGAAAATGGCATTTTGACTTTTGACACAAAAAAATTGTGACAGAATTGTACAAAACACAGGAACATCCTAAGAAGGACTTTTGCTAGTTGGTTCTTGCACACACAAATGACATAATTCTAGACTACAACTTCAGGTTTTTAAAACTTAAGCAAATAAGCACTTTGAAACCTCTTAAAATTCAACAGACTTGAGAGATCAATTAGGAAATTTTGAAAAACACTTTTTGGACTTATAAACTTTTGAAAACAGTCTCACAATAGCTTAATGACTTAAGCCAAAGTTGGCCAAGTGACACCAACCCATAACCTTGCCATTTTGACCCATTTTGGGCTTAACCCAAACACCCCTTTATAATTTTAAAAACGGATTTTAAAACTATAAAGACTAGTTTAAGCTCAAACTTTTGAAGACAAGTATTAAGCAAGCATAGTTAAGCACTAAAAGGTAAAAAAACAAAAGCAAATAAGCACAATAAGACATACATAAGCTAAAAATAAGCTGTGCTACAGTAACTTTAAAGCAAAAATTTAAAAAGGAGTATACCTTGATCCTTGCTCAAAACAGGATTATGTGAAACCTAAATAAGCTCTAACCTACCCTTAGCTTATAAATAAGCTTAACTAAGAACCCAATGAGCCATCCATTTTTGCCCATTCATCCATTTGCTATCAAACAGTAACTTTTTCCTTTTTAATTTTCCTTAAATTTTTGTATCAAAGTTTTAAAACAGATTATAAAGGGCTTATATAAGAACTTAGAAGTGAGCTTAAAGGAAACAAGAACTTGGAACACAATTTAAGAGATAAACTGAATTTTCATTGAAAAAAAGTACAAGTACATAAAAGTAAAAAACTAAAACTCAGCTCTAAAAACTACACACTAAAAACTAACTCCTGGCCTTAAGGGCTTACAAAAGATTTATAGCAAATGAGCTAGGGTTTTGACTTTTGTCTTCTCCTCTTGTCCTCTTCCTTGTGTGCTTCTTTGTAGACACAAAACATGTCTTGTGTTTGTTGTGTGTGTAGAAACTCAAATCAATCCTGGCCCTTGGTTATGCTTGCTGCCCACACAAATTCATCAACACCCTTGATTGTTCTTGGCCAATAAGGTGATTTGGGATTGCCAGCTTGGATAACAGCCCATGTGGGGGTGGGACTTAAGAGAGTGAAGGGTTTGGAGGGACATGGGGAGGTCAACGAGGTGGAAAGGGACAGGTTTGGGGTATTATAAGCTTTGGCGGGAAAGGTTGTGGAAGATAAACAGTAGTTCAAAACAGGTTTAAACTTTGGGGACTTGGCAATTTTAGTCCCCAAAAGTATATATCTCTCTTTCAAATTTCGTCCTTGTGTTTAATGATAGTTTTGGAAATTGGCAGAAACACCCCCCAAGTGTTATATAGGTTATTACATTCGTGGTCCTTGTGAGTTATAGCTTTGGAGGGTTGGCAGAAATGACCCTTGTGGTTAATACTTTGGGAAAATGGCAGCATGAGTCCCTCACAAGCATTTTCTTCATATTCTTCATTAAATAAGTTAGGGACTTGGCAATTTTGGCCCCTAAACTTATTTTTCTTCACTTTTTGACTTTGGATTTGTCGGGGTTGACTTTGGTTAATTTTTCAGACTTGGCCTTTGTCCTTGACTTTGTCTTTACCAACACTTTTCCATCCTTGTCCGGTTTGTCGTTTTTGTCTTTGTTTTATTCGTCCCGTTCTTAGATATCCGTTCCTGCACAACACAATTAGCAAAACAAGCATATATTTGGCATTTTAAGTCCGTTTTTGGTTAATTTAACTTGTTTTTAAAGGTAAAAGGTATGTGTAATTAAACACATACCAGTGCTCAATAAGCTCCATGTTATTTTGATCCACCTCAAATCAGGTCTTTAGTTAGATTGTAAATAATCGAGTTTGTAAAAATTCAAGTGTATGGGTGTGCCTATAAACCCTAATGATGTATTATATGTTTAAGCAATGGCAGGGCAAAAGTGTACAAAAAACAAAAATTGTATATAAAAAAAAGTAAAAAAAATGTACGGGCTGCCATTTGCTTATGTTATGTTTATATTCGAGTCAAGAAAAGAAAAAGAAAGAGATTGGTGTAGAGTTTTATAGAGTTTGTATATTTTGTCCGAGTCTTTGGCTTAGCAACCAAACCAGAGTGCATTCGTATAAATAATTAGCTAACCCTTCCACTCCAAATTCACTTAAGTCACCACCCAAATATATCCTATTCGTTTCCGTTTCTGTTAATGTAATCTTACACCTACACCTCACAACCCTTTTAAAAGACCTCTTGGATAGTGATAAATAATGCTTGCGCCTAGCGGGGGAGGTTTTATCCTTTACCAAGCCTATGATAATTTATATGCTATGACATAAGGGTGAGCATCGGTTCAAAACCGAACCGAACTGAAAACCGAGTTTGAGGAAAAACATGAACCGAAACCGAACTGAAGTTTACCGAGAAAAACTAAAAACCAAACCAAAATCGAACCGAACCGACAAAAAACCGAACCGAATATATAGTTATGCGTATTTTTCTTGGTTTTAACCCAAACCGAACCGAACCGAAACCAAAAATTATAAATATACAAAACTAAAAACCAAACTGAAGATGATCGGTTTGGTTTTGGTCATTTCGGTTCAGCTCGGTTTGTCAGTTCGGTTCGGTTTTCGGTTGAATTTGCTCAGCCCTACAATGACAGGTAATGAGTGTTGATTTTCTGTTTCCCCGTTATGTTATAATTTATTATACAACCAAGAGAAAGAGAGAATCCTAAACACTTATGTGAGGTGCTAGTATATACTTTTCTTGCTTTTAATTACAAGGTCTAGAAGGTTTTGTTATAAAATACTTTTAAAAAGTATGTTAAATGACCCTCATATTGCTATTGTCTAGGTAGATAAGCCTATTTGCTTGAGGACAAGCAAATCCTAAGTGTAGGGGTATTTGATGAGGTGTTATTTTATACACTATTTCATGGTCATTTAACCCCCTAAATTATGCAAATATGCCCCAGATTCTGTGATTAAATAATTTGTTTTCATGTTTTAGCACTTGGATAGCTTTTAAAGAAATACATGTGACTTTGGGCCTCAATTGGAGAAGAAACAGACAAGAATTAACGGACCTACAACCAAATCCATATGACTTATTGCAATAGTGGTTGGAGACAGCGTCGCATGCATAAAGTGACGCCGTCGTGATCAATCTAGTGACGGCGTCAGGATTATGGCGATGATGTCAGGACGTGGCCGACTTAAAGAGGATCTAGAATCGTCTATGTGGTGACGCCGTCAGGATTGCAAAGCGACGCCGTCGCATTGACAACTCTATAAATATAAATCCATTTTAGGTTTAGAATTTTGTAATCACCCGAGGAGAAACGAACCCTATACATTTTAGGATCTTACTAGGTCTTTTTAGGGCCTCAAAACCCTATTGTACTACATTGAATCCATGTTTTAATCAAGTAAGGTTATTTATCTTTAATTATTCAATATGTCTATGTGTATGTTTGATTAAATATATCTTCTTGCTCTATTTATAACATGCGAGGCTAAACCCTCTTTTAAATTTATCTATGATTGCATGAAACTTAGGTTGTAGATCCCTTTGATGTTGTTTCTTGTTGATGAATGCGTGCGTTAGGCTTTAAAAAACCAGCTTTTGTCTGTATCGCTGTTGATATGTCTAGGGAAACGTGAGTAGTGTAGAAAGGATACCATCGGTAACAGTCTTCATACTACCTTTACCCATTATGCGGTTAATCCCTCTTAAGTTATATTCACATTCTGCTTTAAGATACTCTTATAGCCTTGGTAATAGTCTTCATACAACCTTACTTGTGTGTTGTCTTAACGGAATATAAATAGATGGCGAGTCAATGTAATTCGTCTCATGACCCAAGGAATACTTACACAGATCATCACAAGTGTGACAAAGCAGCGGATCTAGGAGAAGCAATCTGAGGAGTAGTGCATGATTAGGTAAACATATTTACTTATCATAAAAGTTATCACCAGTAGCATAGATATTAATTAGTTTAGTAATTAGTTAAGCAAACCATCCTCTCAAACCATAGATTTATCTGCTTTCTTATAAATATAAAAACACAAAAAATAATCTTTTCTCAACCTCAAGAATTCTGTTAGACCGTGATCAAGCCTTCCTAACCTATTCCCCTAGAGAACGATAACAACCCCTAAGTCTTGCCTATACTTCACTGCAATGATTAGATACACTGCCTAGGGGATTGTAAAAACATTTGTGTAGAAGTCCTACGAGACCCTACATCAGTGTTATTGTTATCTCCGAGCCTAACACGACTACTGTTGGTAAGTCCCCGACTGCTTTGAAGATGTTTGGTGTTCAGGTAGTCAGGATGATATTAGTTCTGGGTCAGCTGCTTACCCTACAAAGCATTTTGTCTCCTCTTTTGTCACTCTAACTCCAGAACATGAGTGCCATGATAAATCCGGTTTAACCCAGGGTGAGAACGTATGAACGCGTCCCGTGTCGGAGCATTTTTTTATTACTACCTCCAGCTCTGAGCCCATGGATATGGATGCAACCACTTCTTCATAGGTCACTTCTCTTATGCCGCATGTGTAGGTTGGGGCTGAAGTCGTGGCTACTGGTCTTGTTAATGAGACCAGGGCCTCCTCCTTTCCTTAGAATGGAACTGGAGCTTATTCCCCTCTTGGGAATAAGACTGGGCTTCTTCCCTTCCTAGGAATGAAACTGGGGTTTTTTCCTCTACTCTCGATGATGGATCTCTAGTTGATGATTTTTTGGAGTCTCAAACCATTGATTCTGCTATAGCCCAAGACATATATGTTCCGCACTGGGATGTAACTAATGATGACACTATAGAACGATCCTAGTTTATGTGCAATAAATTTGATTGATCATGTACCTCCTCCCGTTATTAGAGCCTTTCTACAATCATCTGTAGAGATGCCGATTTCCTTGGTCTCCTTAATATGAATTCTGATCAACATGTATGTACGATGTCCGAGTTACGCTTACGGTATGAGCATAAGATTACAATAAGGGAGAAGTTTGAGAAATTTTTTGTGAAGAGTTCTGAGGCTATTTAGCAGAGAGACGATAAGATTATTACTTTGAGGGATAAGCTGAGGAAAGCAGAGAGAGGCTGCAGATGTTTGTGAGATTTGCATGCGGGTATTCGAGTTGAAGGCTGCGGCTGCTGCTAAATCAGAGGAGATTGCAGGTTTGAATGTTCAAATTGTTGAGCAATTAGGGAAGGTGTCCAGGATTGAATAAGTCCGTAACTAGTTGAAGAGACAGGTTTTTAAGTTAGAGGTTGATTATGATAGTTTACGTAGTGAAGTTGCTGGTGAGGCTAAGATAAGAGCAAAGTTGTGATGGTTATATCAGGCTAGAGGCTCACGCTTTGCAGAGCGCCTATTGACTTGATGTGCCTAATTGCTGAGCATAAACCATGATATGATACTGACTTTATCCTACATAAGAATACAACTGTAGCCGGCTAACATGGATGATTGGTCATAGCCTTCGTCTTGTTGTGATGAAGTGTGGTCAATCAACTGAATACCGTGCTGCTTTTGGGAAGGCCATATCTATGGCTATTAATAAAGGTATTCAGGAGGAGTTGGAAGCTTAGGTTGAGCATGGCAAAGCTGGTAGGTCGTTGTCAGAGTTTGAGGCTTATGATGTTGGGGTCGCAGCTGGACTCATGTGGCTGCGTTAATGAGATGAAAAATGTTCTTTTCCCTCTACTTGACCTGTTAAAGGCTCTTAAAGACTCTCCTCTTGAACTTCTTATGTCCTCTCTAACTTTATAAGGTAGTCATGGCGATAAGGATTCAACTTCAGAGCTTCGTAAGCTGCAACTTGTCTATGAGCAAGTCATTGTGCCCGTGTATTATGATCATGACAGTTCAAAGGATCCCTGATCTATTAGTCATGAGATTTTGTTGTCTGATGCATTGGCTGCGTCGCATGCCCGTGGTGAGAAGAGAAAGAAGGGTGCTTCATCAAGCTTGGAGATGGGCGGTCCTTTCGTTGTTATGCCTTCCGTGTCTTCCCAAGATACATCTCTTGTCGCTGCAGACTATCATATTTCTATCTTGGCCATTATTGATGGTACTGTTTCCACTACGGAACCTCGATGACTTGTTTGATACCACCATGTTGGATAAGCCTATTGATCTTTAGTTGTTTGAATCTTGTAATCCTGAATCCACGAAACTAAGCCTATTTGACTATGTGTCTCGTACCGCGATTGTTTGATGCTGAAGCTTATTTTATTCCTCGGATTGTGTTAGTGCATGCCGTTCATGTGACGCACGTGGTAGGACTAGGTTGCTGCGTTAGCATTCCCCGGCATATTATACTTAGACATTAAGTAAATTTCTTTGCCACGTTGCCATGCATGTGCTCCATGTTTATTATAGACAATATTGCGAATGTAATATTATTAGGATGTGGCACTTTGCTAACACTAACCAGTGCTTTATGTTATACGGTGATAGACTTATTGAATGTCATTGGGTTATTTCCCTTTGTACTGGGCTTGCAATCCTCTTACGTATCTTGAGTTAATTTTTAGGTTACTCACCCTGATATTGTGTTAGAACAATAGAGTTAATTATGGGATCATACTCATTCGTGTGACATACAAAACAATGTTTGTGTGTGCACGTCTTACCAAATGCATAAAATATAATGTCTACAAGAATTTTAGAAAATTTGTAAAGGTAGCTAAGCTTCACATGATCATTAATAATAATATTTAAAATAGTACATAAGATGGATTAAAATGAAATTTTCCCCTGCCGCTGGTAAGGTGTTACCCCGGCTCACAAAGGTGGGGTTGCTTACATATTAGAGACTAGAGGTAACATTTCTTCAGGTCTTTGGCGTTCCATGTCTGCAAAAGTATGCCTGATGTTTGGTTGTCATAATGACTTCTTTATCAACAGGAAAGTTATACCAACTCCCAGGCAGTTACCAAATTCGTATGTAGTGTTATATAGGCCAATACTCGGGGTAGTTATCGTTCTCTAGGGGAATAGGTTGGGAATGCTTGATCACGGTCTAACAGAATTCTAACGGTTGAAGGGAGATTCTTTTTTTTATTCTTATGTTTTATAGAAAGCAAGTAAATCATATAATTGGATAGGTGGTTTGGTTTTAGCTATTAAACTAAATATTAATCTAAACTTTTTTTTGAACGGCGAGTTAGTACAGTTACTAAGTTAGTTATTTGATTTCACAGTACTTACCCAGAAGATAGTCCCTGCCAGCCTTGAATAATAATTAGTGATTCGATTCCATAGACATACCCATAAGGTAGTCCCCTGTCAAGCCTCGAATCAGCACATCTATGGGGCAAAACCCTATAGATTCCCACCTTGAAGGAAAACCCCCACGAAGAGACTCGAACCTGAGACCTCTCGCATGTGGTAACAACCTCCCCAAAGACACCCTTGGTGGCCAACTGAGCTCGCCCAGTTGGTTAAAAAGACTATGTTTATTTAGTCATGTATTACTCTCTAGATTGCTTCTCCTAGTGTTGTAGCTTTATCACACTTGTGATGATATATGTAATTATTTCCTAAGTCATGAACGAATTACACGAACCTGCCGTCTATTTAATATTCCGTTAAGGCAACGCACAAGTAAGGTAGTATGAAGACTATTACAAGGCCCCTAAGAGTATATTAAATGCATGTGAAATATATTAAGAGTGGATCAACCATATAAGGGGCAAGGTAGTATGAAGACTGTTACTCGATGGTATCCTTTCTACACTATCATGTTTCCCTAGACATATCAACAGCAGTACAGACAAAAGATGGTTTTCTAAGACCTAACATGCATAATCATCACAAGAAGCAACATTACTAAGATCTACATTCTAGGTTTCATACAATCATAAATAAACACAATAGAAGGTTTAGCCAAGCATGTTAAAGATAAAGCAAGAACAGATAGGAATCACACAACAAGACATATTGAATGATTAAATAAGTCTTACTTGATTAAAACATGAATTGAAGGAAGTACAATAGGGATTTTAGGCCCTAAAATCATCCCTAACAGCTGCTAAATGAACTAGGGTTCGTACTCTCTTTTTATTCTAAAGTTACACAATTAAAACCCTAAATTCGGGTCTATATTTATAAGAATATCGCTGTGACGGCGTCGCGTTTTAGTCGTGACGCCATCGTGAATAGAATCTTCTAGATTTGCGTGCGCGTCGGTGCGTGCTGACTCCGTCATGAAATATTGTGACGCCGTCACTAGGTAGGTTGTGACGGCGTCGTGTAGAGGTGGGCACAAATCTTTAAGAGTCTTGGTGTTGGTTCGTAGTCTGGTCCGTTTCTTCTCCAAATGAGCTCAAGTCACGTGTATTTCTTCCAAATGCCTTCCAAATGCGAAATACCTGAAAAGGAACGATTAAGTACCTATTTTGGGCATAAATGCATGATTTAGGGGCTTAAGTGTATAAAATGACACCTCATCATATATACCTTTGAAAGTTTGAGAAACAAAGTGACAAGTGTAAAATAGTCTAGGGGTGATGGTGTAATTATAACCACAGGGTCCAAAAGTGTAATTTTTGTTAATAATGGTTCGGGACTCGCTTAGGCAAGTTAACGATTGATTTAAAACACGAAAGTTGCGCCGTTGCGTTTAAAATAGTTTTTCCCACGCAAATGAGTATTTACTCGACTATTATTTTATAAACATTTTTATAAAATATATTTAAAATGATTATTATTTATTTGGTAGCCATTCGGTGTCACGGGCAAGCTTTGCCCGTTAAATAAAAAAACTTTAACTTGAGTACTCATGTTTTTAACAAACGTTTTTAAAGAAAAATGTTAAATAATTTATTAGATATTTTTATTAAATAAATTTTGATAATTAAATATAATTTAATTATTATCGTATCGATACGCTTTGTGTGCTATTTTTCACAATTTGCGAGATATCTTCTCGTTTTCAAGTCAAATAAGTTTAAAATAAATTTATACATGAGAGATATGTAATAATAAATATGATTTATTATTTAAATATGTTCTGAAAAATAACCGGTTACACGGTAATTATTTTTACATGCCAATAAAAGGTCAAAAGGTCAAAAATCAAGTCAGACCCAAAAAGTCAAAGGGTAAAATGTGATTAAAATATATATCTTGTAAAAGGTGATTTTAATGACTCTAGTACACCTTCTTCCTTGTATGTGCTAAACATTTTTTATTATCGATGCATATATATAGGGGGAGCAATTTCCAAAGTAAAACCTTTGAGGTACTAATTGTTTTGATTTATATCACAATGTACCTCGATCGATGTTTTCAAATGGTTTTAAGGCTGTGAACAATACCAAAAGATTGACCATGTATTTAATTACTTGGAGTTATAAGGTGGTTAAGATTAGGTATTCATTCCCATGATCCAGCCAAAACTGGAGGGATCTATCCAAGGACATTCCATTAGTTAGAATAGAAGTCCTTAGGTATTATAAAAAGGAAAAAAAAAGTGAGAAAAAGGGAATAGTGCCGACTGAGATGGAGCTAGTACTAGAACAAACCCAACAAGGTATTAGTCATGGAGTCTCGGTAAGCATTGAAGGGGTTGAAGAATAAAAAAGAATTATAAGGATAAAGGGTGAAAACAAAGAAGCCCTCCATACATTTAGGCAGAAACCCGGTCAATACATAAACTGTCAGAAACACTAAGTTGTTGTTTGGTATTGAAGACAGTCGTCATGGACCTAGTGACGCAATGCACAACCCTCCTAGACACTCAAGGTCGGAAAGACTCTTGCTTCAAAACTCACAGAGATTACACACATTTCTATCGACTTTCTCACTCCAATTTAGTTGCTATTGAAAAGGTGGCAATCAACTACAACCTCTGATCACTAAAATCAAATGTGCACTATCCAGTCTAGAGCCAATAAAGAGATCATCCATAAATCTCTCTAGGACACTTATCCATTATAAACTGGTTTCTCACACACTGTGAAAACTATTAATATCTTAAGAGTCCTACACATTATCCTTGTGATATGCCAGAACATCAGAGTGATACTTATGTAATCACAATGACGATGGAAATCCTTCCAGAGCCAACATCAAACAAGCTCTGCGGCAGGTGACTTGTGAGATCCTATATGGATCAAACTTGTGACATTGGATATCGATTCGGTCCAGACTATGAATTGACGCTTGATGAATTTTGAAATGCTAAGACTCTTGATGTGTCACAAAACCACTTTAGCAAGTGATACGTCGATTTATTTTCAAATCAATTTTTATTTAATCGGTGAGACAGTAACTCACTGGTTCACTCTTATCGTGTTGTCTGCTTTGAGACGCTCCGGTAATGAGAACAAGTTGAGTACGATGAATCTAATATTTATGTGTTAGAAAGATTAAATACTGCAAGCTGGAAATCCTGTCAAGGAGATTCTTTTTAAATTGAATCTACCTGATCACAGGTCGATCCTCACGGATTCAAAGGTTAATCCAACCACACGGGCGAATGACAAAGCCATATTCGTCCCTCAACTTTATTGCTGACTGTTTTATTGCAGATATATATAAAGATGGACGTGGATGTACCTGGTTCTAGCGGACTCAAAGATTCATAGCCACATGCTCATACTCGACCGACAAATGTAAAGACATCATGAAAGCTTAAGTACTTGTTTCAAGACTTCCGCTACTCTGATACCGTACGTCTTTCTTAAAGTGACAAAGTATTAAATTTAAAGAATTTCAAAGAAGTTTCCGTCACTCTGTTACTGAACGTCTTTCTCAAAGTGATGAAGTGTTATAGTTAAAAATTTTCAAGAAAGATGTCTTATTCAAGCTTTCAAGAAAGAAACAACAAAAGTATGAGCATGTCGGTCTGAAGGTAACAAGTACACAAGGTGGCAAAAGATCACAAGATGATGATAAGAGATTATATTTGGCTGATGATCTCAAGATTACTCATGATCACAAACAAGTTAAGAAAAAGGAACAAGCTCTAGCCTAAAGTCAAAGATCACTACATCATGTTCACAAAATGAAGTCAAAGAAATCAAGTCTGCGAGCACAAGACTGAAGACCTAGATAGTATGCTATGTTTTAAGTATTTGTAAAATGGTGTGACCTCCCTTGGGGGAGATTGTTAGGATCTCAAAAAGTATCGGTCACTTCCATAATATCTTTAGCTAGCTCGTATAGTAATATTTGGAAACTAAATAAGCTAGATAAGCAAAAGCCCATGGACCTAAGCCATAGCCAACTATATTTGGGTATAAATACCCTCTCTACGCATGGAGAGGGTGTTGGTTGATTCATTTTCTCATATAATCTAATATCACTCTCTTTCACTTTCTCTTACTAGAATATTCCTTCCAAACTTTCTCTCTCTAGTTCTTTATGTGTTTGTTTAAGGATTACTAATATTCTACAGTTTATTAGACGGGGATTAATTCATCAACAAAACTTACATTCACACTTAAGGAACTTTTCATCTCACTTGACAAGCATATTTGTTTTATATATATTTTAGATCTATTTGCTTAGTTTTATATTGCTTAGTTTCAATTTAGCTTATTAATATATCATTAGCATAAAAACAAACCAAAAATACTTGATAATCAAGCATCAAACGAAAAACATCGACATGAATCTCAAATTCAAATCTCACCGTGGATACGACTCCGGAAGATTAAGTATTACTTTTACTAAAGTAATTCCTACATCTAACGGGAAATACTTATATATTACTCGACTAGTCTTTATGGACGAATCAATCATTTTTGTTCAGATACTTGAAGTCAGCTTCAGAAAAACTATCTGGCTTATCATTTTCTCTCATCATAATTATTTGTTCCATAAAGTCCAAACCATATGGTTGATCGATTGTAATTCTGACAACTTATGTAATCATGTGATTAGAAAAATAGTCTTTCGGATTGTCTCTGACTCTTCTTTGATTCTGCTTGTATACTCTTTTATGCCATGAATCTTTCCAATGTTGAATTGATAATCGTGCTTTCTCATTGAAATTTTTTAATTCTTTACGAACCCAACTATTCATCTTTTCTTCCAGATCAACTTTCAGAAATCGTTCAGCGTGTATCTTGTAGAGCGAAAGAATATACTTCTTCTCCTTAGTATTTCCATGCTTTAGAAAGAACAAATCTTTGTTATACAAATACCTTGGAGGTTCATTCGGATTCCTTTATGGTCCAAATAATACGAGAGGTCTTGGTACTGGACGTCTTATATCCTCTTGTCTGCTTTCCCAAACTATCTGATTCTCCATAAAGTTTGTTGTTTGTTCTAAATGATAGGCATATTCTTCAGATTTCGTGAACTGGTTACTTAAAGCATCATTAAGTGTAGCCTCTATTCTTGCACGATCAAAGATTGTTGGAACACATTTATCAACTTGTTGATATTCTGTGATTAACTCAGGCGTTTCATCTTCCGGAATCACCTCATCTTCATCAATAATTGTTTCCTCTACCCATGCATCACATTCTTGTTGTTGCTATTGTTGTTTGGATACATAAGTTGTAGAATCTTTAGTAGACTGTTTTGACAAAGAACCCCTTGCAGACTTTGATTTTTTAGAAGTCTTATATCTATTCACTCTTTTCTCCCCCTCAGGAGGAGCATCATCCTCTTGATGATCATCATGATGTGAGTGAATATCGCAATCCCTGCAAAAAGTATTAAAGGTGGAAGACTTTTCAAATTTACATTTTAGTACCTCCCATAATGCTAGATCATTAGCTTGATCTTGAAGACTTCTCTTCATTTTTAAATACAGTTGATGTTGAAGATCAGCTAATGAAGTTGTTTTGGTTGAAGTAGTTGTGGTAGGATGAACTTTAATAACATTGCTTTGTACGTAATTATTGAAAAGATCTTCTATAATCTTTGGTGCTTGTGCATTAAACTCTTGAAAAACAAGATTTGGTACTTCTGAACAAAAAGCATCACGATCTTCAATTATCGTTGCAGCAATGCATGGCCTTAAGTTATTTTCAATCTAGTCTTCTGTAGCTTTTTCATCGAGTTAGGATACACCTTCATGAATAACTTGATTACTTGTGAGTCTTCCAGAACTGTTTAGTTGTTACACACTTCCGTTCTATGTTTTAGATCATATACCCTTGACGTCGACACATTCTACGAAGCACACCTGGAAGATGACTATACTTACTTGAAATTCTGCGTTTGTAATATTCTTATCCGAAGATAAGATTGTCCTAGGGGATCTAGGTTGTGAGGAAATTCGTGTCTTCGTCTCCTCAGTCCTAGTCTCTATACTGCCCATCTCACCTCCTTCCTCCTCATCTACCTTCTCTTGATCTTTGTCACCCGTCTTCCCTAAATTTACCTCGCCCCAATTAACTTCATTAAAGTATAATTAACCCTTCTAGAAGCCTTAGTCTGACACTCAGGTGTCCACGTTGGCAATCTCAACGCTTCTGATTGGTTAATCGTACGTGGAGAGCAATGGACGACTATGATCAAAGTGATATGAAGGCAGTTATGGATCAAAGGTCATGATTAGAGTTTGGGGAGCGTCTCAAGGCTCTAGATCCTTCTTCTTACCCCTATAAAAGGAGGCCTTCATCACACAGTTAGAGATATCTAGATCTAGGAGTAGGAGTAGTTTTATTGTAGCTTTTAGATTAGTTTTTTTAGCTTATCAATGTATTTTTAGCTTATTCATTTTCATGTAACTTACTTTTCATTAAAGCTTGTATTCAGTTTCTTATTAGCAATAAAATTTACTTAACTTTACATATTGTT
>BQNB010002808.1:90515-116808 GCA_026074375.1 Tanacetum coccineum
ATCTCATACATATCTCTCAAACGGTACTAACTATTTTCTACTATCGGTACTAACTAACTGATCAGTACTTAACATTTTGTACTGTAAACTAACTATAACTATCAGTACTAAGTATTAGTACTGTCGGTACTAAGTTAGGAAAACGTAATTCCCAACAATTATATTTAGAAACGCTCCCCCTCAACACGTGCATCGGTAATTGAAATTGTTTGGCACATGGAGGGAGGAGTACCTGCTTGAGTCTTAATAGATCACATTTTTATCAGATTTCATATTAAAATCACATTCTCTCCCCTGATCAAAAATTTCAATCCCTTTGAGATTTAGGATCTCGATTGATTTAAATATGTTAGAAAAATTTAGGAGAAAGTGTGGTCTGATTAAATACAAGCTGATATTGGAACCTATATATGCTCCCCCTCAATTAGTGAGGGAGTCTGTTAGTGTCAGTTAGGAGGATTTTATAGATGATTTAGAGTTTAACGAGAAACTCATGAAAAATTCGTAACTGACACATAACATTGATAACTACATAGCTATATAATGTACAAAGTTTACAATATACTACACATGATATTGACCTTTTAGATGGAATGACGATATCATTTAGTTCTCTAAAGAAGCCTATAGTCAATATCACGAACACGTCCACCAATAAAGCATTCCAGGTTTTGGTAGATCCTTCTTGTCTTCAGTCGCCTTTCAATTTCCGTAATGAACTCTTTGCTCCTTGTCACGTCCTTTTCAGTCCAGAAGCGCATATTCATACCCGGATTGAGCCGCTTGATCTTGAATTCCTTGTCTCTGTAATCCAGTGTTTCCAGAATACGTGTCAATGTGCCATCACTGAACTTGTATATTTCGTTGAACCGCATGATCTTTCGTTCATTGTTGTTGACTGGGAAGATTACTGCTCGAGGAGACTCAATGATGGTATAAACATGCTTGAACTCGTATCCTGTAGCATCCCATCCTGGTTTAGTGAGGTTCAGCTGAGTTTGGTAGCTTTCAATACCAAGTTGGAAGTCTTTAACCCGCTGTTGAATCACTAAGTTTCGGATCCACAGCTTGACAGTAGTTGATAACATCCGTTTGTCTGAACCAGAAAGATAATCGAGACGACCTTGCAAAAGGAGCAAATTTAGGTCTTCAAAGTCACTGGGATACAGGTTCTTAAAATCCTTTTCAGCAATCTTGTGTTCGTGATGATCAGCTCTTCGGAGGATAATTTCGCTCAAGTAGTCATATCCGTATCGTGAGTAGGCTTTAATTCTGACTACACTGAGAATCTGCATGTGTGTTCGGACCTCTTTTCGATGTGATGGAGATTCATGTCTACCAATGTAGAACTTTTTTCGAGTAAACCACCAGTGAGAGATGCCATATTTTGCATTTACGTTATAAGTACACACATCATCAATCCACATTTGCTCAGGCACTAGTAATTCAAGACCAAAGTCAGGATAGCTTGCAGCCTTCATCTTGGAAATCGAGAGTGTAGGACAGCTTCCCTTGCTGCCATATCGTAAATACTCCAAGTCTTTATTAAAGAAGAATTTTGTTTGAATAGTTACATGACCTGGAGGACCACCAAGAGGCAGTGGTCGGTTAACATTGATTCTGACTTGATCTCCTTCCGGATTCGCCCAGTCTACCTGATCTGTGAGCATCTTGTGACACTCCTCTATCTGAAACTGAAAGTGAATTACATCTAGGTAGAATGCTTTAACAACTTCATAAGCCTGTCCTTTGAAATCTTCTTACGTAAGCACAGTTTTGTTCATTCTTTGGCAGTACGAGTTCAGGAAGGTTGTTATGTCTCCAATCTTTGCAAGCAGGGAGTTCTCATCTGGGGGCTCATAGGTTGTGGCCAGCGCAGAGGCCCAGTTATTCTCCACATCTGACTTGTGGGAAGAAGGAATGGTCCAAGCATGTTCAGGAGTCGTCGGTCTTTCTTCTTCAATTAGTGGTTTCCACCAGTCTTTTCTTAAATCAGCAGCTGTTGGAGTGTGATCATTCCCGAAGTCTTGATCATCAGATACCTATACCTGTTCGTCGGGAGTGGAGTCATCATGCATCAGATCATCTGAAGGAGATAGCTCTTGACCCCCCTGCGATGTTAGTTGACTCATATCTAGTATCAGAAGTGGTCCAAGCCATAGATTGTTGAGCTAAGGCTGTAGTCTTAGATGAACTCGGAGCTTTACGGCCCTGTTGTGGAGTAGATCCAGATGTATCAGTAGATGGAGGAGGTGGATGTGGCGCCAACTGAGAAGACCCTGATGCTCCTGATGTACTTGGAGCACGAGATGCGCCTGCTGGAGGAGGTAGAGGAGGTGGCTATGATGGTGGAGACCCAGGAGGAGATCTTGGTGTGTCACGTCTCTTTCATCTCTTTTTTACGAGCTTCCTCCTGATCAGCTAGACTTTGATTTGAATAATCTAACTCTAAGGACTTCTGCAGGGCTTCATACAAGTCCTTGTGAACATTATTAGCCTTGTAGGAGTCGTCTTCAAACATTCGTTGTTGCAGTATTTCCTTCAAATCGACAGTGGGCAGATCCTTGAAGCGAGCTCGTAGTAGAGCTTGCATTGCCCAGTTTACTGTATCAGTAACTATCTCATCAGCAGCCTGGCTTACCTTGTAGGGAATATCAAGATTCTCCAAGTTGTATAGCCGTGTTCCATGTTTGTCTAACCTTTCCCCAAGGGCTAAATTGTCTTGTACTAGATCCCTCATATGTTGTTCGAGTTCACCTATGTGATGGACAAGGATCAGATCTGTGGTGCTTTGCTGTGGTTGATGAGTTGGTGGAATAGTTGTTATTGTGATTATTGAGGTTGTTGTTGTTGATGTTGGAAGTGGAGAGTCCGATTGCATCTTCGTAAGGTCAATAACTAGAGTGGTCATTGGAGGAACCGAGGAAGTGTCTTGATGAATGGGGACCGTGACCATTGACTGAACCTCTGCTTCAGTATTGGATTTATCAGGTGCGTCTTCCTGAGATTTCTCCACAAGGAATTGATTGGTGAAGCTGAGTTCCTTGTCAAGATTTTGTAGAGAAGATAGAGTTCCAACGGAGCTTACCAGTTCTTCAAGTATCACTTGATCTTCAGTTGGGAGTTTGAGGTTTTCCTGAACACTTGGGTACACCGTTGTAGTAAACTCTTCATCCATTTGCTTAGGGTTTTGTTGAATTGAAGCATTAGTAACCTCGAAGTCCATGTGTTTAAGGTTTGGTCCAGCATGAACAGCATGACTTGACTGAGGTTGGGACTCTACAACATCACCAGGGTTTGATCCAGCCTGGCCTTCATCTTGTATACCAGAGTTTGGTCCAGCCTGGCCTTCATCTTGTTCACCAGGGTTTGGTCCAGCCTGACCTTCATCTTGAGTTCTAGCATTAATCTCAGGAGACACTTCCTCATCAGATTCTGTCTCACTGTTAGTCAGACCCAGTTCCGCATATAATGAAGGAGATTCAGCATGACCAGATGGTTCAGTTGTGGTAGGTGTGCGCCTCTGGAAGATATATTGTTCAGCAGGGCTCTTTTTCTTTGGTGTCTGAAGGGTGAGAAGATCAAGAGCTACTTGTTCATCGCTGACCTTCTCTTTTCCCTTTCCCTGTACATCAGAAAGCGGTTGAATTCTCGCAGAGTCAGGTTCCCTTATAACCACCGGATGAGCTGGTCCCTGATTACGTTCTGCTTGTTCCTTAATGCTTAGTTCCACGGCCCGTTGAATGTCTGCTTCTTCATCACCATAAACAGGTTCCTGTTCTGGAACACCTTCGTCAACAAACTCATCAACCAACTGCAGAGGGCTCTTTGGCTTTCGCTGCTTTGTCACCTTACTAGATTTAGATCATTTTGCAGGAGATGGTGCATAAGATGTCTCCTTGACCAGTTTACGCTTTTTACTTTGGTCTTTCTTGGAGGGTTCAGTTGTTGTTGGTGTTGGTTTGGGTGGTTTTGTGACTTTAGATGCTTTAGGTGCTGAGGGCTTAGTCTGCTTAGTTGTCTTGGATTTAGTAGCCTTGGCAGCTTTGGGAGATTCGGTAACATCTTCTTTCTCTTCTTTACCGTGTTCTTCATCCAGACAACATTGATACTCAGCTACATGCTCCAGGTATCTACTGTAGTAAGGTGCACTTGTGATTTCATCAGTGAGAAGAGCATCAGGTATTGGCATGCCAAAGACTTCCCTTCCATCCTTTCCAACAAACCTGAGGGTGTTCAGAATGCTTTCCTCATGTGAATAGTGAAGAGGCGAGCCGGTTCTTGGATGTATGTTGTGCTTGGTTCTCAGGTGGTGGATGATAAGTTTGGTGAACCTAACATTTGGGATTAGCAGATGAAGGGTCTTTTTCTTTCCGCGAGCTTCCGTAGCTAAGTTCTTCCTGTCAGTGAGGAAGGTTTGTATGGATTGAACAAACTCCTCCCAAATCCGTTCAGCATAGTCAATGTTGGAGTGATGAGTGATACCCCAAAGAATCTGAAGCACAGGATGTCTTGGCCTGTCAAATCCAGCAGTTTTACCTGTGAGGCACATGTTGATCATAGACAGGATGGCTCTCCATGGTTGATAGAGAGCATTAACAGACATTGCAGACACGTTCCTGAGCGTGCTGGGGTATCCCAAAGTGTTGACATACTCAATTACAGTATCACTCGAAGGTGGAGCCTCGAAGGGATTGTTATCATTGGCCGGAGTGATATCGAGTGCATCTCTGAGAATATCTTTGTGTAGATTGAACCATTGCTCATCCAACTGACAGCTGTACAATCCTGTGGATGAGTTAAAGCACATGGTGTCCCAAAACTGCTGAATGTAGATAGCAGGAATCGTGGATGATGCTGTGAAGGCCCTGAAGAAATTAGTGTTTTTTAGTATGGCCACAGCAATTGAGAAGATAGGATTTCTCTGGGTATTCTGTACATCGAGCACACTATTACTCTTGCTGATGGGCACCCATTTGCTTAACGGAAGAATATGATCATTTGTTCTGGTAGGTGAGTGGACTGAGGAGCGTGTTCAGGTAGCAATTATATCGGATATTCATGTCAGCCATAGAATCTGCACAGATAATTCCAACAACAGGACATACGTACAGATATATGGTGTTAGATGAGTTTGGTCGATTCTAAGGTCAACAGAAGTCAACCTTGGAATGTGTTGACAAAATGCACATTGATAACTCTCTAAAATAATATTTCCCACAACTCGCTACATAACTCGCTACACAACTCGCTATGTATATTATATTATAAACACTTAACTCGATACCGAATTCGAAAATTTGAAATAGAGGGTTAATTATTATAATAAATAGAATTTTCTTTAACTCGCTAATAAGTAGCGAGTTACCTACACACCATAAAATAAGAAAGAATTCAACTCGCTGAGACTACTCGCTATGTACATTCTTATTAAAATATTTAACTCGCTATTAAATTTGGAAAATTTGAAATAGCGAGTTGAGTATTTTAATAAAATATATAAATCTTCATCAACTCGTTGCGGGTTAGCGAGTTGCCTGTTCATGGTAATACAATAACCATAACTCGTTGACTAGAACTACAACTCGCTAAATAAACAATAACACTAACTCGCTACCAAGAAAAATCTTAACTCGCTACTTAGCACACAGAAAACTCGCTAACACCTAAAATTACAAACTACCAAAGGATTTTCAAGAAAAACACATGAATAAATGTTTAGACCACTTTATCAAACACTTAGCCACTGTCAAAAACAACAACCAACAAAAAGCAACGATTTTTTACTAACAAAAGTCAACTATATTCATGAAAATCATCAAAACCATAGAGTGATGCAATGGGGGGCAATTCAGGCACTAACGAGGCATCATATACTCATCCTAATCCTAATCCAGCAATTAACTCATCTATCCAAACACTAATAAAGATTTAGATGATGAATAAAGACGAAATCTTTGATGTAGCGTGATTTTAAGTGATTAAGGCTGTCATGTTTTAGATTAATGATGTTTATATGATATATAACAATAAGCAGTAGATACCTTGGAAAGAAAAACCACAGAAATCACAAATCAAGGAAGGCTTCAAAGTAGCGAGTTGCGAGAGAGGGTTTTTAGAAATTAGGTTTGACTGATATTTTGAAAGTTTGACCCATTGTAACTCGCTACACCTTTAATACTTTGTTAGTTTCACCGTTTGGCAGAATTGGTCCCTAAACTTCCTAAATTTCTCCCATTCAAGTTAAGAGTATTAACAAGGTTAGAATAAGTTTCAGAGATGGCACAAATGGTCCTTATAGTTATACAAGCCTAAGAAACATTTAGCAAATATAACATAAGATTGAAAACTCACAAGTTATTGACATATTTGGCCGTTTGAGATAAAATAAATTTAACTCCTCTTCAAAATGTAACCCCGTTAGATACAAGAACCTTTTATCAATTAATTATTTGATGAATTAAAATGCCCGTTAGATGTCGTAAATTTGAAAAACACTCTCCCCCTCAATCAATGACCCGTTTTCTATTTAAAGAGATGTAGTCGTTGATTGAGTGTCAAATTTTGAAACGTTCAAGTCTGATTGATTTTCAAACAACACTTTTCCATCGTTGGTAAAACAAATAATTTTCTGAAGAATCATAGACGAAAAATTATTTGGTTAAAGAGAGAAGACTTCTCTTCTATATCAAGAAATAATGCACTGAAACGTACATTAGATCGAGGGTGCACGGATATGAAGTAATCCATGCCTGAGAAAACTTAATCACCCGTTGTCAGGAACAACCGTCTTTTTGGCGACATACTTTCCTCAATTTGAAAAACGGGCTGCAGTCTTAAATAACTGCAAGCCATAAAGACATGTCTTGGAAAGTTTGAACTTCCGTTCGAGCTTCATTTAAAGACCCGTGTCATTATTGAATGACATTTCTAGGTCCGTAAATGTTATCGATAAACGGAAGACATGTCTTGAAAAACTATTTTTGGTATTTTCTATTTTTTGATTTTTTATGGTTTTTGTAGGTTTTATATTTTTGTATTTTCTTTTTAGATTTTAGCTATATACATATTTACATAGGATATAGGAGGACCATCCTTTACTCCTCTTCTCCTTCCTGAAGACGTTTAAGAGTTTTCGGAGACATACTCTTCATACCAAGACGCGGGAGGATAAATTCGAACCGCTCTCTTGGTAATGCTTTGGTGAATATATCCGCGAGCTGATAATCCGTCGTCACAAAGTACAATTCAACCACACCTTTCTCAACTTGCTCTCTTATAAAATGGTGTCGTATGTCAATGTGCTTGGACCGGGAGTGCTGGACATTATTGCAGTAGAGAGTAATGGCACTGCGATTGTCACAATACAAGGGAATCTTATTGAAGACAAAGCAGTAGTCTGTAAGCTGTGATCTCATCTAAAGTATCTGAGCACAACATCCAGACATGGCAATGTATTGAGCCTTTGTTGTAGAGATCGCAGTGCTCTTCTGTTTCTTTGATGACCAACTGACTAATTTATCTCTAAGGAACTGAGCACTTCCTAACGTACTTCTTCGTGTGTCTTGACAACCTGCATGGTCCGCATCTGCATAGGCCGTTAGTGCCATAGCGGTGTCTTTCGGATACCAAAGACCCCAATTAATGGTTCCTCTGAGATACCGAAAGACCCGTTTAAGTGCTTCAAGGTGCTTTTTGGTAGGCGAAGCCTGATACCTAGCACACATGCATACAGCGAATACAAGGTCGGGTCTGCTGGCAGTGAGATACATTAGGGAGCCGACCATACTACGAAATCGAGTCTGGTCAACTGGAATCCCTAAGGGGTCCTCATCCAGTTTAAGTCGATCCACCATGGGTGTATCAACAGGGTCACACGAATCCATCCCAAATTTCTTTAATATTTCAAGAGCAAATTTTGATTGATTAATAAAAATGCCTCCGGGATTTTGAGAAACTTGTAAGCCTAAGAAAAAAGACATTTGTCCCATCATTGACATTTGAAATTTAGAACTCATCTCATTGGAAAATATGTCACACGCTTTAGGGTCGGTCGAGGCAAATATGATATCATCTACATATATTTGAACAAGAAGAATATGTTTGCCTGTTTTCCTAGTGAATAATGTCGGATCAACTGCACCCTTGGAAAATTTGTTGTCCAGAAGAAATCGTGACAAGGTATCATACCACGCCCGAGGAGCTTGCTTTAAACCGTACAAAGCCTTCTTCAGACGATAAACATGTGTCGGATGGTCTGGATCAACGAAACCCTCTGGTTGACTAACATAGACTTCTTCCTTCAATTCGCCATTCAGAAATGTTGTCTTTACATCCATTTGATAGATGGTCATGTTTTTACTGGCGGCATTGGCGATGAAGATACGAATAGCCTCGATACGTGCAACCGGTGCAAATGATTCCTCGAAATCAATGCCCTCCTCTTGTCGATATCCCTTGGCCACTAACCTAGCCTTGTTCTTCAGAACATCACCGTACTCATCAAGTTTAACTTTGTAAATCCACTTGAGAGCAATAATCATGACACAGTCTGGTTGAGGTACTAATTCCCATACTTGAAGTCGATCAAATTCGTGAATCTCATCTTGCATAGCTTAAAACCAGCAATCTTCAGTAATTACAGATTTAAAGTTCTTTGGTTTGACTTTTGACAGTACAGAGTTATACAAGCACCATAAGGCATCGGTTTCCAGTTGTTTTCTGGTGGATACCGGCCGAGAGGGATTGCCAATAATATTATCTAGCGGGTGATCCTTGCTCCATTTCCCAAGATGATGAAGTGTTTGAGAGACATAAGGAGATTCTGTTGAACTATGATCCCCAGATGATGATGCTTCAGAACTAGGTTCTGGAGCAAATACGTTTATGAAGGGATGATTGTCAACAGGAGCAAAGGGATTATCTTCCATAAGAGTAGAATCAGCTGCAACGCCTTGACATAAACTTGGAGATTGTAATGCCGAAGATGATGGTGAATGATTTGGAGAAGGTGTATCTTGATTAATGGTAGTAGATGAAGGTGTACCGGCTGAATTGATTGGTACTGAAACTGCTGGAGCAGGAGAGACCGGTCTTTCAACACGAGGAGGTTCCAAGTATTCATAGAACATTGGTTGGAATAGAATCTCTAGTTCTTTATTTGTGGGGGGTATATAAGGAGCTGCAGGAACCGGATTTGGTACGAGCCCTGAACTTATTTATCCAGGCATCAGAAAAGTAGGAGTGGGTCCTGTACTAAGTTGCACAGGAGCCATATGCTCAGTCAGCTCATCGAATTAAACATGAATAGTTTCCATAATTCATCAGGTTCTCTTGTTGTAGATTCGATAACCTTTTTTGCTTGGTGTATAGCCCACAAAAATTTGCAATTTTCCAAGATCTTCACTGTCATTTATAGGGTAACAAAGAGCACCAAAGACACGAAAAAGGTAAGATCAGGCTTCTTATCATGCACCAGTTCATATGGGGTTTTGTCATGACGGGTGTGAATGAGAGATCGGTTTTGGGTGTAACAAGCAATCGCCATAGCTTCTGCCCATAAAAACATCGGGGCCTTAGAGAATATCAGCATTGTTCTAACGGCCTCTACAAGGGTACGGTTTTGTCTTTCGACAACGACGTTCTGCTGTGGTGTCCTCGGAACTGTCTTTTGGTGAAAAATGCTGACACGTTCATAATAATCAGTCAAATCTTTATTGACAAATTCTGTGCCATTATCGGTATGGACGTATCTGACAGTTTTGTTGAGACTGACTTGTATTTGCTTCAGAAATTTGATGACGACCGCTGGGGTTTCATCTTTCGATCTCAAAAACTTGACCCAAGTAAACCGAGAATAATCATCAACGATGACTAAGATGTATTTCTTCCCATTAATTGTTTGCACTCACATCGGGCACATAAATCCATATGAAGGGTATTAAGAACTTCCAAGTTGGTGTTTTCAGGTTTGGGTTTGTGGGTATGCTTTTTGCTCTTTCCTAGTTAACATGCAGAGCAGAGATGATCTTTCTCAAACTTCAATCTAGGTAAGCCTCTTACGAGATCCTTTCTTATAAGGTCATTGATGGTGCCGAAGTTCAAGTGATTTAAACGTTGATGCCATAACCATGATTTGTTCTTGGAGGCTTTGGACAGCAAACAGATTGGGGAGGACTTCATCATGTCTTTGACCGAGATAGTGTATAAATTTGAACCACGAGAACCTTTAATTAATTCAACACCATCCGTGTCTCGAACATAACAAGTATGTTTCCTGAATGCAACTTCTAGGTCATAATCATAAAATTGTCCGACTGAAAACAGATTGTGTCCAAGTCCTTCCACATAGTATACCCTGGAGATCACAATGTCATCAATTACGTAATCTCCATAACCCATGATAGCACCAAAGTGGTCATTCCCGAATCTAACTGTCCTTCACAAAATTCCTGAGCCGTGAGCAATCTCCAGTCATATGTTTTGAACAGCCTGAGTCCAAATACCAAAGGACGATCTGTATGACCTGCATTTGAAAACAGACGAAGATGGAGAGTTTGGAAAGTTGGATCCTTAATTTTGGTTGGGTTCCTGTTTGTTAGCACAAGTAATAGCCTGATACTCATTTTGCTTAGCATATACTACTTTGGGTGCAGTGAGCCTAGTTAAAGGGCACTGTTCTCCTAAGGTGAATATTTTGCCCGTGGGTCTCCATTGATGACCAACACTAGTAAGCACTTTACCTGTGGGTTTCCATACTTGCCTAACTTGCTTAGGTTTCCAAACTTATTTAACTTTGCTCACAACATTATGACTATTATGAATAGAGGGGGTGCCTTAACCGATTGCAAATAATCAACCACATACATATCATGATTTGCAGAAATTAATCACTTATTACATGTTTGGCAAACAGAATCAGAATTCGAATTAATTACAGTACACTTAGAGCTACTACTAGAATTAACACAATTCATGGTTCTTAAGTTAGACTTATTTGTCCTAGGGTGTTCTTCTACTTTCTTCTTGTTGACACCTTTAGCTGGCGAGATCTTATTTTTCTTGGTATTGCTCCTAGGCTGAGATCCGCTAGCATTGGTGCAACAGTTTACTCCTATAGAAGGAGGCACATGGACATTAGTATGCTGAGTGTTCAGTTGCCCTACATGTATGTGTGTGTTACTATTTGACGTGTCACATTGTTCTTTAAAAGTAACTTGCTTTTTTCTAATTAAAGGGGTAGGAGCATGCATTTTATCTCGTTTGTTAAAGTCTTTCGGACAAGTGCCAATCGCATATTCTAAGAGTTCCTGAGAGTGTTTAGTGTAGCGGCAAGCAAAGACTATTGACCTATCTAAGGGTCGTTCAACCTTAGCTTCCTCCACTATTTCGCGAAGGGTTTTGACACTTTCCTTAAGATGCCTGAGATAATCTAGATGAACTTCCCTATTGTTCCTATTGCGAGGGGGAATCGGTTCAACATCTATAGCATACTTGCCTGGTGCAAGAGTTGTTGGTTTTACATGATCCTTAGTGACACTTTTCATTTTAGTCTGCATTTGGGCTTTCAGATTCTTAATTTCAGTTGTCAAGGCAGTTGTCTGTTCTATATGCTTAGCACGAGTGATCTTAATAGAATCATATAATTCTTTGTAATGCTGCTTAATTTTTTCATTTTCTGCCCTAAAAAGCTCATTTTGTTATTGAAGAATAGTAACTTTTTTAGTTAACTGAGTGATCTGAAAATCTAAGGCCCTGAAGTCAAGTGTACGGTCAGCTTCACTACGGGTCTCTTACAAGTGAGAGATTTGCGTTTTCAATTTATTAATGACGTTGTCCTTTCCTTGAAGAGAAGCTTTCATTTTTCCGATTACAAAGGCTGAGTCAAAATCAGGAGTATCTCTAGCGGGTGTTGATGGATTATTTCCAAAACTTTCTTTAAGGTTTTAATACTTTAACTGCAGGTTTAAGTGATTTACCTCAAGATTGTAAAACCGTTTAACTAACTCATTATGATTATCATATTGAATCTTATCACGTAAATTAGAAAGCTCAGCTTCAAGTTCCAGACAACGTGCCTCAACAATAGTGTGAGCATCATGCATTTCAGTAAATCTAGAAACATTAAGCTCAGAATTCATTGCAACATAAAACACTTCTTTGGACAAGCAATCGGCAATTAAATTATCATGTGCAATAAAAATGTTTTTCCGTTCAATCTCAGCATGTTTCCTGTCAACAACATTTTGGTCAACCTCAGCTTCTAATTCTTCAAAAACATCTTTCATTTCTTTAATTTCTTTAGTTAAAGCCTTTTAAATGCCCTCAAAATGTTCTTTAAGTGTTTTAAAGAATGGAATGACCTCCGTGAGATAACATTCCTTGGTTTGTTCAAAACCTCTTTCCCCTTCAGTGAGCCGAGTTGGTGTAATTCTCTTTTTACAGGTTTTTTCAAATTCCAAAAAGAGTTGTATGAGTGTAAAAATATTAATTTTCACTTGACTCTTTGTTGGAAGCACCCTAGGGACAAGTGTTGTAGGTGTATTTGGCGGGTACACCATCAATGCTTTGATAGGTCTTGAGGTTGTGGTCTGCTCTTTAAGAGCTTCTGCTTTCATCTTGATGAGATCTTGAGACCAAAATATTTGCTCGGGGTCAATTGCTTCTGTGGTGTGAAGGTCGCTAAATAATTCTCTTTCGAGTAATCAGGTGGTGCAATCTTAACCTTATGAGTCACACACTCAGGGTCTTTCATTTTTTCATTCATTTTCCTCCTAGTGATTTCAGCTATCTCTAGGGTATCCTCTATGTTGTGCACTAAAGCCGGGACATAATTGTTTTTGATAATTTCATAACCATTATATAGAGCAGGCTGAACTTGCTTTGCACGGGTGAGGCATAAAGGGTTCTTGTAGCCAATAGCTACCTTATTCTGTTCATTATAATAGGGCTTTGGTTTACACAACATGTGAACTGTTTGAAGAGACTGGTCTTGTTTGTATAATTTATCCTCGACCTTTTCTTTTAAAGCTTTCATGTCTAAAAATTCTTCAAGGTATTTGTTTTCTTTCTGTTTAGAATCCTTTTTCTAAGACGTAACTTCTTCTACCATTGACTTGTTATGGTTGATGGTAGAAGCAAGTTACATTTTTACAGAATGAAGTTCCTTTTCCAAATTTTCTTCCTTAATATTAAGGTCAGTGATAACTATTCTCAATTGTTCATCAATCTTTTGTTCTCTTTCTGTTAATTCAAACCTAGCCCGTCTTTTATACAGTTCAACTTGTTCCTTATATGTTGCAAGTTCAGCAGTTAATGAATTATCAACTACTGTGTTCCATGTTTTGTCAGAGACAGATTGGGCATGCGGTTCATGCATATCATTAAATATCATCATGTATGCATCATTTGAAACAGTAGATACATTACTTTATACAACTGGCACTGCGTTGTCCTTTACATACTGATCATACGGAATCATATTACTATCACTCGTATAATTAGCATGTGAATCAACAACGTAGTTTGGTTGTACATCGTCATGCATCTCGTGTTCTTCATGATGTTCACAAACAGCATCCTGATAGTGATCATGGTCGTGTACCTCAGATAGAATGTCCGAATCATAAGACGGACCAGCTTCATCATAAACAGGATCTGCGGATGATAGATTAGCCATGAACATCGTTTGTGCCGTGGGAGCCTCAACAACATCTGAATCAAAAGCATCACAGTTATCAGCTTGAAACACATTATCCACATTGAGTGCTAAGTCCTGAACAGGTTGCTCATCCACATCTTCATCAATAGCATTGTCTTGTCTACCTGCAATATACAATAACTGCTCTTTATCTAATGCCACCCCGTTCTCCTAAGCTTGCATCAGCAACATCTTGTCTTTGAAGTAT
Source organism: Tanacetum coccineum (assembly GCA_026074375.1). Lineage (NCBI taxonomy): Eukaryota > Viridiplantae > Streptophyta > Magnoliopsida > Asterales > Asteraceae > Tanacetum > Tanacetum coccineum. Next base: position 104,423 of record BQNB010002808.1, read on the forward strand.
TCGGTATTCTGTGGACGCTTGGGTTAAGTGCAGTTCCTTGATATGTGGCCTATACCGTTGCAGTTGTAGCACTTAACCTCCCTTGCTTGACCTGGATTAGCATTCCCAACTCTGTTCTGAGCTCCCCCATAACCAGCTGCACCTGCACCCCGTGCATTGTTACCCTGTCCTCTATTCTGTCAACCCTGAACATTCTGAACAACAACCCTGCCGTCTTGAACTGTGGCTTGGTTCCTAGGATTGGATGAAGTTCTGAGTTGATTGTTTGTTTGAGGAAGATATGTTTTGTATGATTGGGTAAGTAGGAAAAGTGTGTTGGTTAAGTTCTCAATTAAGTTGTCCGTTGGAGAGAGTCCTGAATCAAGTTGGGAGTTGTCAGCAAAGTGTGGTGGAACATATGTAGATAGTGGAGTTGTAGATGATTGTGAATAGTATTGTTGGTGTGAGACATTAAACATCAAAGCAAGAGGATCCACAATGTGTTGAGTGAATCAATCCAACATCATTTTGTTCTCATTGGCATGTGCCTCGTGTTGCTTCAGGTAAGCATACAACTGATCATAGTTGGAGTCCCTCAATCCTCTGTTCAGTTTCACTGCTGTTACAAATCGACCCCATTCTGGAAACATGTTGTTCACAAACTTTGAGTTCAGCTTCATTCTAGACATGGTCCTCTTGATGTTCCGCATGTCATTGATGAGTTTGTAAAACCGGACATAGTAGTCATGAATGGTTTCTCCTTTGTTCTGACGGAAGTGTTCAAAGTCATCATACAGTTGTGATCCCCGGTCTTCGTTGGTTAATTCTGAACCTTCCAGAAGCATCTTCACATTGTCTCATATGTCCTTTGCATCAGTGTAATGATTGATGAGAGTGTAGATGTCCTTTGGTAACCCTTGAAGTAGGATGTTTGTTGCCCGAATGTCAGCGTTGTACCTTTCCTTATCTTCAGGTGAGAGGTCAGGATAGACTCGAGGTCATTCTGGACCTAGATGTAGGGCACCTTCAGTACCTTCAGCAAGTGTTTCCTAAAAAGTTCCCATCTGAAATGGTCCTTCATCAATCGACTTTAGGATATTCACACCATTCTCTTTACCTCGACAATACAGACGAATGCGTTGTTGCTATGATGCAAAGTCAGTACTATCAAGCATAGGTGGTCGGGTATCAGAACCGGCACATTGGATGTCTTCCGAAAGATTAGCCATCTTAATTGATTGTGAAATGATTAAGTTGATCGAACAATGATTAGTGATTGTATGTTAAAAGTGGTGATTGATTGTATGAAATTGTGAATTGTTGTTCAAGTTTGATAGGATTACAGGTTGAAATTAGTCAATTTGAAAATTTTAGTCCAAATGTCCAAAAATCCACAACACGCTGCCATGTAACTCGCTGGATGTAACTCGCTGGAAGAGACTTGACAACTCGCTGGTAATAAATTAAATGGACAGAGTTCCTATTCACAACTCGCTAGAAAATTGTCTTCAATTAACCTGTAACTCGCTATATGTAACTCGCTGGAAGAGAGTAGACAACTCGCTAGCAAGAAATTAAACTGACATAGTTCATGTTCATAACTCGCTAGTATAAAGATCTTCGAAAAACCTGTACTCGCTAGTCTTCAACTCGCTAGTATCCAACTCGCTAGTTTTCAACTCGCTACCTGCAAGAAGGGTTAACTCGCTGCCTAACTCGCTACCTGCACAAGACGACAACTCACTGACACAGTACTTTCTGACACACAGTGTACTATGCTGACAACTCGCCAGTACAGTACCGTAACTCGCTACGAAGATCTTCAAACAGTGATTTAACTCGCTGGAATGAAAATTTTTGGTTTTTCACCTAAAAACACCTAAAAATCACCCTTTTGAACGTTTTTGCTTGGTTTCTTCTGCACAACTGGTACTAGAAGGCTATAGCAACTATAAAAACATGAACTTTAACATCACAAATGTCAAGATCAAAGAAAACCAAGAACAAGACTATAAACCTTCAAAAACCAAACTTTTGATCTAAACTAACCAAGAAAACGCACACACAATCTAGCTAATCATCCCATGTGCTCTGATACCAATCGTAGGATATTGGAAATCATAACACAATCGAATGACTAGTGGATTAGCCAAGTTCTAGAGAGAGAAAGTGAGAGAGAACTTTCTAGTGAGAGAAAATGAACTTGTATAAATGAAATGACTAACCCACCTCTTCCATGGCATGGAAGAGGCTTATATAGTAACTACAAAAACTGGCCTAGGCCTTGGTAGAGGGCTTACACTTTGGGTTTAATACCCGACCCATTACCGAATGTTATACATTAACTACGAGCAACAATAAACGGTAAAATACATGGGGTGACATAGTCTTTTTCTAATATCTAACAGAGAGTGTAGGTACACAGCTGGTGCAGCAGTCTGGGATTCAATGTTATAATTGCAAGGAATATGGGCATGTAGCAAGGGAATGTCAGAAACCAAAACGGGCAAAGGATGCAGCTTATCACAAGGAGTAAATGCTATTATGTAAGCAAGAGGAAGCTGGATTTTAGTTGAATGTAGAGCAAGCTGATTAGAGGGATGACATTGATGATGAACCTGACGATCATGAATTAGAAGCACATTATATGTACATGGCACAGATTCAAGAAGTTACTCCAGATGCTGCTGACAATTCTGGACCCATCCTTGATACTGAGCCGTTGCAAAAGGTAAAAATGATGATGATAACTATAATGTGTTTGCTAATGACAGAGAACATCCTGAGCAACCCGAATATGTTAATGACACATATTTGGAGGAACAAGGTGATACTAACATCACTATTGATTCATTGTATATGAGTACTAATGGAGAAACAGTTGACCATGATGATGATCTTGCCAAAGAACATGATTTGCTTGCTTCTTTAATTGAGAAACTAAAATGTGAAATTAATGACAGCAAAAACCGTAATAAATTTTTAGAATCATCAAACAAGGATTTAGTTGATAAATTGAAAGTTGAAATTGAGGATTTCAAAACCAAAAATAAAAGTTTAGAATCATCAAATAACCATTTCAAAGAAGCAAACAATGAACTGTCAAAGACTAATCAGTTGATGTTCAAAGACCTTAAGAAGTTCCAAGCTGAACTTGATAGGTATCATGATGTGATTTATGCGTCAAAGGTGGAAATTGATTATGCAAAAGCTAAAGGTGATTTGGTGTCATACAAAGTGGAATCTCAAAAGTCATTTAATGAATATACTCGAAAGATAAATGATTTAAATCAAACGATTTCAGAAATGAAAAAGGAGCTTTTTGCACATCAAGAAACCATCTCCATAATGTCACAAGAAAAAGAGGCTCAGCATAAGTTTTACAAAACTCGTGAAGACAAAGAAATTGAAAAGGTCATTGCTTTAGAAAACAAAGTCAAAGTTTTAGATGATATTGTATATAAAACCGGTCAATCAGTTCAAACATTGAATATGCTTAATCGTAATTGTAAAACGAGTTTTGTTAAACCTGAGTTCCTCAAGAAAGCTCAAAGAGTGAATCCTCGTCTGTATGATATAGGTTGCTATAATGATAATCTTGCTTTAATGTTAGCACCTAAATCTAACGAAATGATTCGTCTTGCCCAAGAAAGTCGATCAAAATTAAGTGATTTAATCAAACCTTATGATAATAAAAACTTGAATAATCTTTATGAATTATTCGTTCCACAACGTGAAAAGTCGCCTGAACAACAATATTTTTTCAAAACAAGATCGTAAATTAGTGTCTTACACCATGATGAGGTGTCATTTTTATAAACTTTTTAGGATGGCTTAACCCCTAAATGTGTGTTTATGCCCAAATAGTATTAATCGTTCCTTTTTAGGTATTTAGCATTTGGAAGGCATTTGGAGGAAATACACGTGACTTGGGTTATTTGGAGAAGAAACAGAAAGACTACGGACCTATACCAACATTGCTCAAGAATTTCTCTACAGTGGCTAGAGACGGCGTTACAAATACAACGTGACGCCGTCACAACGATGATCAAGACGGCGTCACAAGATTTCATGACGGCGTCAGAGCACACGACCCAGCCCATTATCTAGAATATTCTCTTTCATGACGGCGACACGTTTTTTAAACGCAACGCTGTCCCACATCGTTTTTCCTATTTATACAAACCGAATTTTGGGTTTTTATGGTGTGTAACTTTAGAATAAAAGAGGGTATGAACCCTAGTTCGTTTAGCAGCTGTTATAGACGAATTTAGGGCCTAAAAACCCTATTGTACTTCCTCTAACTTATGTTTTAATTAAGTAAGGTTTATTTAATCATTCAATATGTTATGTGTTGTTGGATTCATCTATGTTTCGGACTTATATATAACATGCTTGGCTAAACCTTCCTATTGTGTTTATTTTATGATTATATAAACCTAGAATGGAGAATTAGTGGTGTTGCTTCTGGAGATGGATATTCATGTATGCTTAGAAAACCAGCTTTTGTCTGTATGTTGTTGATATGTCTTAGGTGAAACATGATTGTGTAGAAAGGATATCATCGGGTAACAGTCTTCATACTACTTGCTAATAATGGTCGATCCCACTATTTAATATATTTTCACTGCATTAGTGTTACTCTTAGGGGCCCTTGTAATAGTCTTTATATACCTTACAGGTCGTTGTCTATAACGTTTAATAAGTAAGACGGCGGGTTCCGTGTAATACGTAACTGACTTAGGAAATAATTACATAGATCTTCACAGTGTGACTATGGCTAAAAACAACACTAGGAGAAGCAGAAGCAATCTGGGGAGTAATACATGATTAAATAAACTCAGTATTTTATCTTATTGTTATCACCATTAGCATAGTTATTTAGTTTATTAGCTAAAACCAAACCAAACCACTCAATTATATGATTTATTTGCTTTCCATAAAACATAAAAATACAAAAATAATCTTCCCTCATCCTTTAGAATTCTGTTAGACCATGATCAAGCCTTCCCATCCTATTCCTCGAGTGAACGATAACAACCCCCCGAGTCTTACCTATACTACTACTACAACGATTAGGTGCTCTGCCTAGGGAGTTGTAAAATTTCTTGTTGAAGTCTAACGACAACCGCATCAAGTTTTTGGCGCCGCCGCCTAGGGAATAGTTAGGTATTGATCATAGTTTAGCTTATTTCTACTTGCTTGAATCCTTTCAAGTAAGATTTAATTTCCGCATAATAGCTTTCTTGTAGTCTATCTTTTCTTCGTGTTATTTGTTTCGTAACCCATTCTCGTCAACCACCATGGGAGATGAGAATCCTATGCGTACTCTAGGAGACTACTCCAAACCTAGCCACGAGGGCTATAGGAATACCCTTGAGCTCCCCGTAGGGAACAACGTGATACCTCTTCGATCCGACATCATCCGGTTGGTGCAAAACGGATGCTCATTCCACGAACTTCGGTCCGAGGATCCAAACCAACACCTCAAGGATTTCCTTAAACTTGTGGACTCACTTAACCTTGACGATGCAAATAGGGAAAGAACACGCCTGTGTTTATTTCAATTTCCCCTTCGCGATCAAGATAGCAACTGGCTTGAACGTCCTCCAGCAGGATCCGTCACCACATGGGAGGATGTTACTACTCGTTTCCTTGCTTAATTCTTTCCACCGGGAAGGACTGCAAAACTCCGCAACGATATCCTGATGTTCCAAAAACATCATGGAGAATCTTTATCTGAATCATGGACTCGTTTCAAGGACTTACTCCAAAACGTCCATCATCATGGCATAGACATTTGGCTCCAAGTCCAAATTTTTTATGACCATATCAATCCCGTCACAAGACGAACCATTGACCAATCGATCGATGGTAAGCTTTGTGACCTAAACGCCGAAGAGTCCTGGGCATTATTAGAGGACCTCGCCCTCTATGAAAACGAAAGTTGGAACGACCCAAGGAATTTTGCTAAACCGGTCAAGGCAATCAATTTGCCTCAAGATGTCCCGAGTACATTCGACCGCCGTCTAATCGAGCTCAAAAATCAAGTCCAACGCTTGATAGAAGCTCATCTTGCTCCGGCACAACCTTCTCAAGTAAACAAAATCACTACTTTATGTGAGATCTGTAGTGGTCTCCACGACACTCAGTATTGCATAGAAGATCCCGAACAAGCCTTTGTTGAATAAGCATCCACACGTACCGATGAAGCGGGAGGTAAGTGGTATACTTTCAAGCCTCACCTCGAACCAAGGACCAAGGAATTTCAATGATGCCACCAACACTTGGAAGGACAAACCAAATTTTAACTAGAAGCGAACTCAAACATTCATAAACCCACAAAACGAATCAATCTCTATCTACTCCTTTAATTATCAAATAAAGCTTGAAAAGGCATTACTTGATTTCCGACTCTAACCAATAGAAAGGATTGGTATCCAACTTCATGGCATCTCAAGACGCTAGACTATCCAAGTTTGAAGCCGATTTCAAACAACAGCAAAGCGAGATGACCAACAAAATTGACACTGTGTTGAAAGCCATCACCGATCGAATAGCAGGCACGCTGCCTAGTGATACGGTTAAGAACCCAAAACTAGAGTCTCATCCAGTTTTGTCTGCTTGTTCTTACCTAACTAAAGATCCGCAATGCTCAACCCACATCCATAGCTCAATCAACGCCATCACAATCCACCCTAAGCAGCCTAAAGAATCCCATGATAATGAGCCTGACGTAGGACAAGAAGAAAAAGGCAACCTTAGAAACATCAACTCTAACCCACACCCACAACCTAATCCATTAGCTCCCATCACCACAAAACAAGTACGAAAGTTGAATTCGATGCTTGAATCACTCGGATTGGTTCCCCAATCCTCCAATACAAAATTTGTCTGCACTAAAGAGGATGATGGAGAAGTAATGTTCATCAAGATCATACCAGATAATGATGAACCTCAAAATAAGAGTCCCAATGAAGGTGAAGAGAAAACAATGGAAGGACCGGCGGTAGAATACTTCAACACGTTTCTAACTAGAGACGAGCTTACCTACCATAAGTACCTTACGTGTGGCCCGATCCTCTCAATATTTTTGCAAAACCCCATCATCACGGAGGGATGCTCCTCCAACATTAGGATACCATGCAACATTGGGCATGTGCATGTTGAAAAATCCTACATTGACCTTAACTCCCCTCTAAATATCATGACCCGAATGATGTATAATTGGATCATGAGGAGAAAACTTAACCCTAGGGAAAATGCGAATGGAGGAATTACTAATTTCACCGGGAGGATTAAAGGGGTGCATATCTTCATAGGAAACTTCACCTATGTTGTATACTTCATGATTGTCGAGGATATCAGCTCGATCATAGACCCTAGGTTGTCACAAGTAGTACTAGGGAGGCATTTCATTGAAATATCCAATATGACTCACGACCTACCCGAAGGAGTCGATAGGTTCACCAACGTAGATGATGAAGTTGCCTATAAAATGCCTCATAAGATAGAACAATACAACTCGTTGTCAAACCTAGAAAAAGAACACACAAAATCGGTCTACCTAAGGAACGAGGAGGACAAGAGAAGAAGAGTCGACTATGTAATGAGTAAGATATTAAGGTTCTATAAGGAATGTTTAGAGTTAAGCCCTGAATATGTAACTGGATTGGAAGATGAAGGAGAAGTCACGTAAAGATGTATGACTTCGAGTCTAGCTACAAGACTCGTTAATAAAGAAAAACACTTTTGAGAGGCAACCCAATTTACTTTTCCCGCAAATTAGGAGTGTCGTGCGTGTTTTTATTCTTTATTATTTGTTTTACTATGTTTGAACTATCTTGTAATCATGCTTTGTTTGTCTTTAACCTCGTCTCAATTTCAATCAAAGGTATTTTGCAAACAATAAGTGTAGGGGAATTTATCCGGCTTTTGAGCCAAATTCAAACATGTTAAATGAATTGTTTAGATTAATTCAAATCATATGATTGAATTGTTAAATCTTAAGTTTTATGTAGCTATTTGTACAGGAATTAACTTATGAAATCAAGTGCAGGAAATTTTTCATCAAAAATAAAATTTTTGTTTTCACAGAACGTGGAGACGGCGTCACGATTTACACGCGACGCCGTCACCACGACACCTGTGACGGGGTCACGTAAACCCTGATGGCGTCAAACGCCCAGGTCCAGAAAACTTAAAGTTTTTAACTATTTTTGAAAATAAAACTTGCATAACATTTAATATATGTATACTTCTGTTATAAACCTGCAGAAACCTAATGAGTTTAACAATTCTCTCATCCTATCTTTACTGCTTTATCGAGTCAACCCTAAATTCATATTGTATATTGGTTTATCACACATTTTATGCTTGGTGTAGTTGCCTTTGTCTTTGATTACAGGTTATATTTGATGAGAAGAAACTTGGAAGTTCTTAGGAAGTTTCATTGGATGATTCTTAGAGGACGATTTAACCAGTTATCGCATGTTTCTTCTCCATTATTGAGCAAACTAGGGGAGTACTAGTTTCTTTTCCTTGTTTTGTTTTCCCTTCATTCGTTTCAACGGGTACTTTTATAGAACATTGGGGACAATGTTCAACTTAAGTATAGGGGGAAATAAGCCTTAGAAACTATTCTTTCATTTGCCATTTGCTTTGTCCTTAAAATAATGGGTAATATATCGAAACATAACATAAAAGGTGATTTTTACCCAAATTTAATTTTTTTTACGACACATACCGACAAAAACCGAGTATTAATAGCGTCTCATGGATAGGAATTTATATGACTAGCACAATAACCCTCATAATTCCACCCCAAAATGTGAGGTTCACCCTTAGATCTTTAGGAATTCGGGTACCCACCGTTGGTAACCCAAGATGATTTTATCTTTACCCGGTTCGAGTTAAGGTTGATCTTCAGGCATGGATGTCTATTTCGTCGTTACAACCATGTATGCATTGCCTTGTCGCCTTTTCCGGAATGTCTGGTGTTAGTAAAATTCATATGAGTGTACCGGTAGTGTATTAAATTCTGAACTTGTTTTTGTGATGCATCCTGAGACCGCATAGTAAGTATTAATTTGCTTGATAAGAGGCATTATGATTAACCCATGTTTTAAACCTATAATTGTTATGATGGTCACACCGATCATACAACTATCCCACACCCTTGCCATGCACTCATTATTAGTGCAGGATACCCTAGTAAAACCCTCCGAGCCTATCATTTTTCACGGTTCTCATAATTTTCTGGTGGATTCCAGATTATTAATGAAGAGCATTGTCACCCTTAAACCAATTGTTACACCCAAAAAGCCTTAGCCTACCTTATATGTACTCTATTTTAGAATTATTGTGTTTAACTCCAAGTTAATTATGAGTCAACAACGGTTACTAAGTCCTATCCTAGTAAATAAAAGTTTGGGACATAGGATTCATGTAGTATTAGTTACGCCGGAAAATGGGGGAAAGAAAAGCTAAGTCAATACCCCCATATTTTTTGTCAATGACTCCATGTTATTTGATCCACCCCAAATTCGGTCATTAGTTAGATAGTAATATCGAGCATGTAAAAGCTCAATGTAGGGGTACTTATTAAAACCCCAATGTGATGTAATAATGTTAATAAAAAAAAAAAAAAAAAGAGATTGAAGTGGAGTTGTATAGAGATTGTAGATATCTTCGATACCGATCTGAGGCTTAGCCACCAAACCAAAGTGTATTCGTGTAACTAAATTCTCTTAACCTTACCCTTCCACTCCATATTCACCCAAGCCACCTAAATGGTATCTCATCGGTTTCCGTATTCTTTTATATGATATCTACACACATTAAGAGTCAACCTACACCCCACAACCTTTTAAAAGACCTCTTAGATAGTAATGAATAATGTTTGCACCTAGCGGTGGAGGTTTGATCATTTACCAAGCCTATAGTAATTTATATGCTATAACAGGTAATGAGTGTTGATTTTTTGTTTCCCCCTTATGTTATAATTTATTATACACCCGAGAGAAAGAGAGAATCCCAAACACTTATGTGAGGTGCTAGTGTATACTTTCCGCGCTTTTAATTACGAGGTCAAGAAGGTTGTGTATGTAAAAGTAGGTCAAATAGACCCCTCATATTGATTATTGTCTAAGTAGAAAAGTTCATTTCCTTGAGGACAAGCAAATCCCAAGTGTAGGAGTATTGAAAGGTGTCATTTATATACACTTTCATGGCGGGCCGTTTAACCCCCTAAATCGTGTGTTTATGCCCAAAATAGGTACTTAATCGTTCCTATTTAAAAAAAAAAAAAAAAAAAAAAACCAATGTAAAAAAAAAAAAAAAAAGGTATAATTTTTTATATTATTTTTTTTTTTTTTTTTTTTTTATTATTTTTTTTTTTGTTTATATTTTTTTTTTATTATTTATTTATCCTTTTTGTTTTTTTTTTTCTTTTTATTTTTTTTTTTAGATTCTTTATTTTATTTTTTAAATTATTTTTTTTTTAAATTAAATTACTCTTTTTTTTTTTATTTTTTTTTTTTTTTTTTTATTTTATAAATCATTTTATAATATTTTTTTTTCTTTTTATATTTTTATTTATTTTTTTTTTTATGATTTTTATCTTTCTTTTTTTATTTTATATTTTTATTTTTTATATTTTCATTTTTTTTTTTAATTTTTTCTATAATTTATTTCTTTTTTTTTTTTGTTTTTGAAATTTTTTTTGTTTTTTCTTTTTTTTTTTATCATTTTTTGCATTTGGAAGGCATTTGACGGAAAAACAAGTGATTTAAGGCTCATTTGGAGAAGGAACGGATAAGACTATTAGGAAATAACGGACCTACACCAAACATGCTTAAGAATTTCTCTACAGTGGCTGGAGACGGCGTCACAAATACAACGTGACGCCGTCACAACGATGATCAAGACGGTGTCACATAACAAAGATGAGCATGACGGCGTCAGAGACACACGGACCCATCCCTTATCTAGACATTCTCTTTCATGACGGCGTCACGATTAAAACGCGACGCCGTCACAAACGATTTCCTAATATATACAAACCCGAATTTAGCGGTATTGAGTGTGTAACATTTAGATTAAAAAGAAGGTACAACCCTAGTTCGTTTACAGCGTTAGGGACGAAATTTAGGCCTAAAAACCATATTTACTTCCTCCAACTCATGTTTTAATCAAGTAAGGTTTATTTAATCATTTAATATGTCTATGTGTTGTTTGATTCATCTATGTTCTTACTTTACTTATAACATGCTTGGCTAAACCTCCTATTGTGTTTATTTATGATTGTATGAAACCTAGAATATAGATCTTAATGGTGTTGATTCTTGTGATGGATGTGCATGTTAGGCCTTAGAAAACCAGCTTTTGTATGTATCGCAGTTGATATGTCTAGGGAAACATGATTGTGTAGAAAGGATACCATCAGGTAACAGTCTTCATACGACCGTGCCACCTAATATGGTTGATCCACTCTTAATATATTTCACATACACTTAGTGTACTCTTAGGGGACTTGTAATAGTCTTCATACTACCTTACATGTGCGTTGCTCTAACAGAATACTAAGTAGACGACGGGTTCATGTAATTCATGCATGACTTTGGAAATAATTACACAGATCATCACAAGTGTGATAAGGCAACAACACTAGGAGAAGCAATCTAGGGAGCAATACATGATTAAATAAGCACATTCTTTTATCTTATTGTTATCACCATTAGCGTAGTTGTTATTTAGTTTATTAGCTAAAACCAAACCAAACCTCTCAATTATATGATTTATTTGCTTTCCATAAAATATAAAAATACAAAAATAATCTTCTCTTGACCTTTAGAATTCTGTTAGACCATGATCAAGCCTTCCCAACCTATTCCTTGAGTGAACGATAACAACCCCTCGAGTCTTGCCTATACTAGTACTACAACGATTAGGTGCTCTACCTAGGGAGTTGTAAAACTTCTTGTTGAAGTCTAACGACAACCGCATCACACCTGTTAAGAATGATAATTCAAAAGAGTCATTTAATAAACATACAACTTTGTTAGAAAGATGGATGGATGAATCCATTCAGTGGGATCAAAAGTGTAAAAGCTCTAAAGAACTTTTCAAAATTAAAAGTAGTGTTGACATGATTTTTGATGGAGTAGGACGTTGCAAACAAACAATCGCTAAAAAATATATTTTGGTCACATAGATCCGTTCATTCAAAATACAATCGAAGGAATTTTTTGTCCCCAAATTCAAAAAATCAATGCTGATTTAGAAAATTTTCACTTGTGTTTGACATAGGAAATGGTTGCTGATTTGGGATACTTTAATTCTTTTAAATATGAAGTAGACTCTCTTAAATCTCAACTGGAAACTCAAAAAACACAATTTTTGAATGA